>JAOXYH010567182.1:0-13627 GCA_028566455.1 Botula fusca | reverse complement strand
CACATAATTGTATGTAAATCTGGTAGTACTACTTGAGGTGCATCTAGTGATGAAATATCATTAAGATATAACAACAGTTTACCATTATATGGACTTAAACGCAAAACTTAACCTCGGGACGGACGTACGTACGTATGGACCGACAAAGGTAAATCTATATGCCCCTTCCACATTCATGGGCGGGGCATAAAAACATTGTCATTGACCTTAGTTCAACATTCCTTAAACCAAAAGGAGTTCAGATTCTCATTTTCATGTATATTGCATTGTACCATGTCCGATGAAGATCACATTAGTCTACGGTGCTTACAAAGTGTCACAGAGCTTAATTCTATGTATGTTGAAGTCAAAACCTTAATCTTTGACTTCTGGTCTTGAAAATCAATATTTTTCATGCTGTCTTTATGGTCAACCCATGGCAATATACCAAAGTTTGGTAGGAATTGTATATAAGACTTGATGTTTATTGAAAATTGTCAAACGTGAAATTTGACAAAATTTTTAAAGAACAAAGGAAAAAAATAAAGGATCAAAGGGATTTGCAGAAAATCTGGATAAAATTTCCTGAGTTGACAGGCCTGTAAAAGGAATAATTAGTGTGTCAAACCAACTCACTTAAAAACGGAATGTCGTGTAACCTTTATGAGTGCATGATTTTGACATGTTGACCAATAAAAGAACATTGGCTATACTTCAAATATAGGAATTACATGTATGTACATCGAAAAAGACTCCCAACATCCTCGATGCAAAGTCCTAATAACAAGCGGTTTCCAGCTAAACATGATGAAGTAGGGTGAAATCAATAAAATTTGTAATTATTAATTATCATGATTACATACACTTTTTGATGATCCAACAATGGAAAATCGAGAGCCAGCTGTTTAAAAAATCACCTAATTGGACGAAAAAGTTATACATGTAAATTTAAAATATACCTGTTCGTAAAGACATGTATCTGAATCGTTTTCGTGGTCAAAATGGTACATGAAATTTTCATCTCCAGCAAAAAACTGTTCATCACATGTAAATTCTGCATTTTCTTTGTTTTCATCATCAGTTAAAGCAACATCTGAAAATATAAAATGGATTAAAAATACTGATCTGATACATGTATTTTCCATGTTGTTATAGTTGTGCAAGTACATGTTAGACTGTTAAAATTGTTATTCAGGAGATCAACTTCTTCATAAAATTGTGTTATGATCAGGGAATTAGGACAGAAAATTATTCGAAGAAGCTCTACATAGAAACCGAATATAACACACACACGTACACATTAAGTATCAGTCAATATAAAATTCAGACACCGCTATTGGTAGATGTGATACAAGGTGGGGAAAATACCACCATATTTTAAAACAGTTATAGTCATTTTTGTTAAAACATCTGCACTTTTGAGAAAATCTAAGAAATCAACTAAATCAAGAATGATAACTCTTGCAAAAAGACTATTTCACGTTCAGTCTATGTAAATTATATCTCCAATGTGCAGAACTCAAATGACAAACCCGGATTGCATGGTTATACCTACTTCAACAGTCTCTAAATTAAAAACAAGTTTAATTTCTGAAGGTTTTTGATATGCATGTAGCACCTCTAGAGGTAGTCTGTGATCCGTGATAGGGATTTTTGGTAAAAAGTCGTCCGTGTTCCAAAATTTGCAAAAGTTGTGATTCGTGACTGTTGGAAAAATTTTTTGTGATTCGTGTCCATTCACAGGGAATTTTTAGGTGTTTTGTATACAAGTACTAGACAGCGGATGAAATGGATATAATTTATTTATATAATTTATTCCAATTAAGTTTAGTGTCACCTGTTTGAAAAAAGTGTTTCACACCTTAATTTTGACTGAGAAAACAAAAGTTGTCCCTTACATAGGTGCTTTGGGACAGGATATAGCAACCCCCTTTTTGCACCCCGCCCGCATTTAAAAAAAATATTTACATATCAGTTGACTAGACCAATCAGAAAATAAATGTTATTGCTGTTTTACATATTTCCCAGCCAATGAAACAATAAAAACTATTTTTTTTTAAATTGATAAAAAGGGGGAGTGTGCAAAAAAAGAGGGGGGTTGTGTCCTATCCCGATGCATGTATGGTTCCTTTACGGAAATTGCGTTGTCTTTATTACAGTACATTCCAGTTCACAATTTTTTTTTTATTTATTTGCAATTTTCAGTATTTTTTCAACATTCTTCCGAGCCATATTTAACACTTCTGCTGCTTATATCAGTCCCGGTGACGGTCACTAGCGAGTGTTCAAATGAGTTCGACAGTCGAGTTTTCGCTACATGTGGCTTGCCAAAGCTTTCAAGAAACTGTCTTTCTGAGAGCAAACGGAAATGTGCACCAGACCTGACTTCCTGACAGTGGAAGCTGAGACCTCCTGACAAAAGCTGACTTCCTGACAAAAGTGTTCTTCCTGACAGGACAGTGTCGTATAACGTTTGGTCATGTCAGCTCCATGTTATCATGCATGGAGCAAACTTCCTGACAGAGTCAAGTTAACATGAAAGCTGACATCCTGACAGCCACGACCAGACCTATGTTAACTTGCAAGTTAACATTAACCTGTCAGCAGGACAGCTTTGCAAGTTAACTTGAACGAGAGGTTACATGTATGTGTGCACCTAACTGTACCTGTTGTCTTTTAGGGTGTCAAGCTAAGGTCACATATAACAATACATGTACCTTATAGATTACTTTTATCACCATTTATTATGTATTATTAATTAATTCTTTTATTTTATTTTTTTCACATCCATGACATGAGATGTTGAGTAACTGGACGGTGGAAAAAGTCGATGTTGATGGATGGGTTCTGAAATGCAATTGTTTAAGTTGTAGAAGTATTGCAAAAGTCTTGAAAATAATATGTACTTTGGACTTGCAAAAATGAATTATTCTATAAATCATACATGCAGTCCTGTGTATACATGTAGTTAGGGAAATTTCTCTCCCTGTGAGCTAGAAGTTCAAAAGAAAAAGAAAATCCAGATACAAGAAAGAAATAAGTAATGCATGATACATGTAAGAATATGAGAAAAATAGCCATTTCCTTATTATTTTGGCCTGGTAGCTGTGAATACAATTTTCTTATCAGAAAATTATGGCAGTAAAAGCTGCATGACTACAGTCTCACATGTACATTTAATTTGCATACATGTGATAATTCAATTAACTCTTATCTGGTCCTTTAAAATGAAAAGCCATAAAAACTTAAATCCTTCCACCTGCCCATCTCACACTGAGACTTCAAACAATGACATGGTTTGCTGAATGAATTATACCTTTAATTGAGATATTATACATTTACATAAGGTTTACATGTACTAATTTAGATAAAATTAAATAAAATGACAATGATACATGTATACTAATAAAATGAGAGATTGCTGTACATTAATTGTACTGCATATGATAACTTTTCATTATTAAAAAGGATGTTAATTGTACTTTTTCATATATTTATTGCATGGTAAATATACAAACAGAAAGAAATATTCTGACATTATAATTAGCTTTCTTGTACCCATAATATAACCACACTTTTCCCAAAAAATTCTCTAAATTCATAATGTAAACATGGTAAATAAAAATTTGAATATTCTTTGAAATATATTATTGCCATTTATGATTTCAAAATGTTATTCACTTAAAATGAACTCAAAATTTTAATTTTGGTTCAACATGTTCAACCAGAATACAAATTATTGGCTTGACAGTTTTATAGTATCTGAATTATGGTTAATTTATGACAAGAAAGTGTTTTTGAAATGTCTTTAAACTTTGTATTTGTCCAAAATAGAGTTAACTTAAGAGCACTCAATTATCTGTTAAACACTCAACAACTACAATGGATCTGTCAGCTTGGGTTCAGGTTGCCTTACATGTTTGTATATATACATGTATGTATGTAGCAACATCTTTTATAAGCATGATAAAGTGGTTGTACATGTATTATCAGTATGTGTCAACTTCATGTATTTCACTTCAAATGTTGGATAAAAAGACAAATTATCTATCACTACATGTATGTGCATGTATTGTGTGAACTCCACTGCCTATCAAATACTTGTGTATTTTGAGAGTTCAACGATTTATCACTTTATAGCGTATAACCTTTTAGTTCTTGGTGCTCCCGAGCTTTGGATTCCTAAAACTTAGCTCAAAGATGACTGCAAAACAGCTGACTCATGCCAAGACATCATGAGAGAGTTTGTACATTTGTATTTTAGATTATTTGTTACCAAAACTAATTGCAAAATGAGAAAAAATGACCATTTATTTACTCCTTAATTCCCATGCCAGCATTGGAAATACTAATAAAATAACCTATATACATGTACATGTAAGCTGCAGTTGTACAAAAGGACAGTAATTCCAGTATCCCAACATTTAATGCCTCTATTACAGCAAGTCTTCTTGTTGGGAACTTCTGTAACTTTTTGTACTCAAAATTTATAAACAGAGTTACACACATTATTAGTAAGTAGTCCAGTGCCTGCAGTGCTTGGTGACTGTATGTATAACTGTTAAAATAAAGTCTTTGCTTAATAAAAAGTATGCATCGGACTGGAGTGTCCAATGACTGAGCTAGATTTCTGTCCATGAATTGTGAACATATCCTTAAATACATGTACATGTAATTCATCTGTAAAAAATGATATGGTACTTATAATCTAATTTAACAACAAAAATAGAAAAAAAAACTATTTTTTTAAATTTGTAATCAAAAGAGGAAGCAAAATATGGACACCTAGCTGAGCACATGATACAGGCATCTAAGGGAAATATGAAAAATAATGATTTACGTGTACATGTATGTACAATGTATGTGGAGGGCAAAGGACTTAAAAAATTACATTTGTAGCTCCAATCTTACATAAAAATATACATGTATTACAAAATTTTGTAGATGCCAGTTGTTCCAAAAGCATGAAAAAGTGTTTCACTACCTATATGAATCTGTACATTTATTGAAAAGTCTGGTAGGGCAATTTTTCCCTGATTACTTTAAAGGGTCATTTTGTAAATATTCACTTGTCAAAAAACATGTAGGCTCCAGGTATCTGTTCAAATTAGTCTCTATCAGCATTTTTGACATTTTGATTTTTTACATTGTACATGTACTACAATTTGTCAAAAAATATTTTGAAGCCATTTCTTGTCTGATTTTATGAGATTTGCAGCCAACACCTCAGAATTTCTTGCAGATTATTTATAATTATTTGATAATCTTGAGTTTGAAATTCTGTATATCATGTATATTGTATACAGGCGAGGTGGATGATGAAAAACATTTTTTCTTTTCATGTACAATTTTGTATATCACTGGAGATCACAAGAAATAATATGAATAAAGCAACTGTTGCATATACTGTGCTTTGTCCAAATCAAAATTGATTTGGCTGGTGAACACGGAAAACACTGATATTGAAATTCATATTCGTGAACTAATCAAGGAAATCTCAAAATTGCACTCCATTTAAGTATAACATTTTGTATTCAATCTTCAAATAGAATACAAAATGTATTAAATTTTATTTTTTACATCTTTTTTCAATTGTTTTCTTTCTTGGGCAGAGTCCTACATGTACATGTAGCTGTCATATCATTAAGCACCGTCTTTGATGCCTTATGCAGATGAGTAATCCTTAAACATGTTAAACAGCTAATCAATCTGATTTTGGCACGAGGGTGGCGTATCAGGTCTATGTAGCCCTCATTTTAGAACCAGTACACACGTGGCTCATGTATCCATTTTTTTTTTATTATATAGATTTTCTTGAAAAGTGCAAGCTGCATGTACCACTCATTTAAAATTTTATAAAGCATACATTGTAATTAATGAAATAAATTGTTGATAGAAGTGCAGGCATAATCATATCAGTTTGATGTATTTCAGTCCGGGTAATCCCAGAATTCAACAACGTTGTGGAATTCGACAACTTCACGTGTTTTTCGGAAATAGCCATAGGCATTAAATAAAGACAATCGGCATAGTTTTATGTATTAATTATTCCAAAGTAATCATTCTTTAAAAGTTTCTTGGTGGTTGAAAAGCTTCTGATGAGTAATTAATAAGAAAGGAGTAGGGGCTATAAGGGCACATTTTGGCCTCATTTTTTGGATAGGTCTCAGACCAATTTTTATATACATGTATGTATCTTTGCATTTTGTCATAAAAGGCCAAAGTTCAAGAAAATATAATTATTCTTTCTTTATACAGACATTATGATGTCACAGTGATGTCATAATTGGGTGGGTTGTATACTAATTTTAAAATAAATAGGCAACAATGGTTATTTTATGAACTTTTTTCTCAAAATCAAGTGTCTTCCCAACCCTGTCCCAAAAAAAAAAGATATTAAAAAGATATTACAGTGAACTGAATGTAACAGGTCAATATAAAATTGTGTCATGGGGCAAGGTTAATGGGATCACACTTAGCTCACGGAAAAAAAAGTGCAAAAAAACCTGTATTTTTGCCAATTTCCCCACAATTTTGATATTTCTTTACAGTTTATCAGCCAGATTTATTCAGTTAATTAAATTTCAACCAATTAGTTGTTTTGATCTGTGACCCTTCTGTATTTGTCTTTCTCTTTATGGCATTAAAGTATTTAAATAATGAAAATGAGAAATTCTGAAACTTTGAGGCCAAATACAGGCCTTATAGCCCCTAGCCCTTTCCCCATAATGATAAAAAAATTGTCAAATTCAACAACTTTCATGTTTTTCAAAATTTACCACTAAACCATGAAAAGGGGCACAGTTTCGATTATTTAATATTTCAAATAATTCATTTCTGCACAACTTTTCTTTTTGGTCAAAATAAACTTGTCTATGAACATGATGAATACAAAAGTTTCCCATTAACCTCAAGGATTATGTACCCCTTTTCACTCTGGAAAACTTGTGGATTTAAAGGACTCGACTGTTGATTTCCTAACTGCAAGTCTAGCAAACTGATAGAATTATGCATGCACTCCTATCAACAATTTATTTCAATTATTCTGATTTATAAAGTTCTTCAATTAAACACAAGCTTTCTAACTCTAAGAGAACAGTTCGAGTATTCCAAGGCGGTCTGTTTGACTATTTGTTTATTTCATGGAATAATCGCCAGATGTGACATTTGTGTAAAAAGTAAGTCATAGGAGTGCATGCATAAACACTTCATTTCTCTTGTCTTCAATTTTGGAAAAGAATTTTGGGCTACTGAATCGCAGGGATTTTCCGCAATATTTTCAATAGGCATGTCATGTGAATGAAAAGGGGGGATAACAATCCTTTTCACAATTAAAGCTTAGAGTACGTTATTTTACAGATCTTACTTAAATTTCCAGTTCGCCTCCTTTTTCTGGTTGATCTGGGGATATCCACATTAGAAAAACGTAAGAATTGTTTGTAACCACTCATCCTTCATTCTTGCACTGACGACAATGGCGGATTGTATGTATGTATAACCAATAACCGAAGTGAATGTACGAAATTTTGTATTGTTTACAGTTGATACATGTATTTGATTAAGTATTGAAATTTGGGAAAAAAAAGAAAAAAAGAAGAAAAAACGAAAAGAAAAAAAGAAAGACGGGAAAAAGACAATAAAACTGACTTCACTAATTTCATTGGTCGTGGTATTCAGGGGAACCCAAGACCACACCCCCTAGACCATCATGCAACGCTGACCGCGAAGATTTAAATGGATGTGCCGAAGATGATACCTACTATCGTTAAACTCCGATCTTTAGGTGTTTACAAAAATGAAGGAATTTGCTTTGTACGACTTTGTGAACGAGGGGTCAGTTGATGTTGGTCTGTCCAAGTGGATCGTACAATCTACTGCTGAAGTTGGTGACGATGTTGTGGTTGCTTGGCCTCAGAAAAACAAGACAGTAAAGAAGTGTCCAGCAGTTGTTCTTCTCTTCTCTGGTGAGTAATATAATTACATTTGTATTTTAGAACCATCGCATGTGTATTAATGTTTCATTTGACTAGAGAGTATCATTGACAGTACATGTAAGACAGTATATGGTTGGAAAATAAAAAAGGGGGGGTCAAATTATCACCCCCTTTTTAGACAATATTGAATTAAATTTTGGAGAGAGGCTCGTGTACAATTTGACATCATCTACATGTGTAAAATGTTTGAATTCTGGAGTTCAAGTAACAAAAGTGTCAGTACAAACATGAACCCAAATCCTGAGTACCAAAATTGTGTTGGTGGGGGGGGTTACTAAGACCCTCATAAATACCAGAGACATATATATCTCTGTAAATACACAGTACTGTATCGATCATCAGGTTCAGGCTATTATGGATCACACTGCATGCACTGTTCTGTTACCATGACTATCATAAAATATGTGCAGTTTATGAAACTTTTTTTTTCATTAAAATCATTGAGATGTTTAAAAGTAAATATATAAATTTTATTAAAATTGTTTGAAAATTGTAACATGTATACATGTAAGAAGAAACTGTCATTATTAGAAGTTCAGTATTTGTTGATGCAATTAACATTTTTAAAGGATTTATTCCTCAAAAATCAGACCACATTTGCGTTCAGGATAATTTTGGGGGGAAAAGTTGCATTTAAAGGAAAAAATTATATTTTTTTAAACTAATCACAAATTAAATGTCAATGTACATGTGTAACATGTGTAAGCGCTCATTTGTTCCGGATGGAACTTAATAATTAGCCAATTTATTCCGTCAGAACTTATGGGCTAGGTAAAAAGTTTCACAGAATAAATCGGCTAGCCATAAAGTTCCTCTCATTTCTCCTCGCCTACGGCTTGGTAAATATAACTGTTTTTCACAAAACTAAAAACGCTGAAAAAGATTTCAGTTCATTATACGGAAAAGACTTCGGTCATCGATTTCATATATTATTTCACTTCCGGGATGAAATCGTAAGTTTTTTTTTTATGATTTCAAAATTCAACAGGCTACCAGTCGACTCAAATGAGATTTCGGTAAGACTTGTTTTTGTTGTCGATTGTGTTAACATTTCATCAATACTGGCTGGCGACCCAGTCCAAATATCTCAGAAACCATACAGATCCCCGCCCTATAACCATATACATGTACATGTTTATTCTTCTTTGCTATGACAATACAAAAAAGAAGGGATATGGTGTATAAATTCATGACACAAAATCCCTACATATACTTGACACAACCTAAAGCAAAGGAACAGCGCTTTTATTGCTGTTCTTCATCTCAAAGTCACAGTGAGGCCTTCAACACCATTCCAGACCATTACAAGTACCTATTGATTCTCACTAACTGGGATTTCGGGGCATCTCTCCCCTGCCCTGGTTTTAAGTTTATCTCCTGAAACCAGCACATTTAGAGCTAATAATGCATCATGGTTGTCATTAGACATGTTAGATGATCATTTGTCAAAATTGTGCGTAGTGACACATTCAGATGATGAGGATTTTTGCTTAAACCTTTGCATTCATATTCCTGCATTGTGTCTTTTCTCAATTTGAGACATCATTTTTGTTTTTTTATCAGATGGAACCGATGCAGTTGTCTTCACCGGTATAACTGTGATACAAATGTACTTTTCCTTAAAAGATGTTAATAACCAATGCCTATTTGTTTTGTGTGATTAAGTTCCATACAGCCAGCTTTTATGTGATTTACAAATAAATCATCTTTACAAAAATAAATCTAACAAGGATGAGGAGAACCTCAGTTTTAACTAGCCCTATCGGGCTACCAAAATTAGAATTTTACTGGTCCTCCCAAAATTTTGCTAGGCTCGGGCTAGTGGGCTAGTGTTAGTGTCGAATCCTGTTTATATAAAATACATATACATGTACATGATGTAGGGAAGTTTGAAAACGACTCAGTTTTTGCACTATAGTGTTATACTGCACTAAGACATACATGTATATACATGTACATGTAGCATACATGTATAGTAGTATACATAATGATACATGTACATGAAAGTGAATTCAGCCATTCTAAAATGATGCCTGATTATTAATAAGCATTTTTTTAATCAAAGACTGTATATAGTTTCCTACATGTACAAATGTATATTACATTTGTACATCTATGACATGTTTATTGACAGATGACAGATATTCTGCTGTAACGGCCAGAGAACATTTCATAAAACATGGAAGTTTACCACAGCCTAGACCAAAGCGGGATAGATGTACAGTTTCATCTGATACTGATGAGGTTGACAGTGACCAAGAAACAAGGAAAAGGGTAAAACTGAAATAGAATATATTCTGCAAATATAGACTGTTAATTGGACCAACAAATGTCCAGTAAACCATAAAATACTGCAGCTTTGCAAACTCTGATATCTATACATGTACATGCATAGTCAGGGGGAGTTTTACATGTAGGTAAACATTATAGAAAACCCATTAAAGTTTACATCAGAGTTTTTGTTCAACAGGTTCCAGTTGATGCCTGGTTATGTAACTTTGCATAGGGATGCATCTTTGAGAGTCTGTTCACATTCCAATAAAAATAGATCACTCTGACCTAGATTTCATGCTTCATTGATCTTAGAAAATTCGGTTAAAGTTTACATCATAGTTTTGTTTCAACAGGTTCCAGTTGATGCCTGGTCATGTAACTTTGCATAGGGATGCATCATGGGGAGTCTGCCCTGACAAAATTAAGTCACTATTGGGTAACTGTGATGAAATTGTTTAGTGACAATGGGCATTACGAGGTGAACATTGTTGTCAGTGACAACATATGCTATCACATACATGTAATCTTAACCCAATCAGGCCATATGAAATTTATTTATTAACTAATCACTCATAATGATTTATCAGTCCCAAGTGGCTTATCTTTGACCGGCTTGCCCCACTGTTAAACCACTGTGCAGCTAGCCCATGTAGCCAATAATTGCTGTATTAGACAGTGCAAAATTAAATCTCAGGCAATAAAATTTCATTGTCCTTCTAAAAATTTCTTGTTAGCTACCATAAAGGGAGAGAGATCATGAATTCTCTTAAATTTACCTATATAAGCATGATAAGAACATTTATTGCTTACTACTGAAGGTAAAGCCTGTTTACTTAAATATGTAAATCTTCTTTACTTTCTTAAGTGGGATCCCTGACTGATGTGTGCTTGTAGTTTTGATTTAATTTATACCAGTATATACAATGTACAGTTTGTTGAAGCTGACCTGGTAGTAACCCAGCTGTCATCTTTGATCTTATTAGCTGCATACTGTCCATGACACAGGTTACATGTGCATTGTAAATCTGTGTTATACATGTTTGAAATTTATCATGTTCTGTAAAAAATGTGTGTGATGAGGAAAAAAGTAAATCTGCATTAGCAGTCAGTCTGGCTGCTGCTTTAACTGCATGCTGAATTGTTTTGTACATTTTCAGAAAAAGATGATGAAAGTTCAACAGAAGAAGAGTGTAGAGAATGCCAGTAAGAGACTCCTGGAGAAAATAAATCAAACTCAGGTAATTTATGTATATGGAACCTGAACATGTTAGTTTGATTTTATGATATGCGAGGTACTTGTATAACGGTCAGCATGGTCAGTTCCGACTTTCAAGGTTTCAGAAGTAGCTGGAATACAGTTATATCATGTGTACACTAAACTTTGACGTCTTCCTGAACTGTTATCTTGTGTTGAAAATCGTTAATGCATACTACATAAGACTGTCAGTTTGTCATGTTTGTATATGTCCAGTTTTATGACATTTATAAACTTTCTCAGTGATTCAACAATATTTTTGTTATAACTGTCAGGTAGGAAAACCTTGGTCAAGAAGTTTTAAAACAAATAAAATAAACAATGGCAATTTATTTGTTTCATCAATTTACAGGAAAATGCAGATGATGAGAAATCCGATGCATCCAGCATGTCCAGTGAACAGAGAATATCAGAGGATTCTGATCATGACCAGAGTGTTGAGGAAGTTGTGCTTCCCAGCTTTCACCAGCAAATTCAGCAGCGTGCAGAAAAAACAACGGCCCAGACTCAGAAGTCAGATAATGGAAAGGCTAATCAGATTCCTGACAGGACAAGAGAAGAAAATACAGATTTCGAATTCTCAGTAATAATTTTTTTTTATACATACATGTAGAACAGAATGAGTACACAGTACATTTTTAGTGAAAGCTATAGGGTGAGCTTTTGCCATCATCTGTCTTTTGAACCAAACTTGGCAGGAATGTTCTTATGTTGGTCCTCTTCAAAAATTATGTTTTTGGTCTGGTTCCAATATTCTACATGGCTGCCAGGACAAACATGTTTTCTGATTGGGTAAAATTTCAAAGATCTTCTTGCCAGACTACTCAAAGCAGATAAAGAATTTTGTGGTTTCCCATAGCAAAACATGACCTTGCCATTTGTCCAATGTTGGAGGTGGGGAGGGGGGTGATCAATTAGTGAGCTTTGCTCACTGTATTTCTAGTTCAACATAGACATGATACAATGCTATGGGAAAAATGTTAAAAATCTTCTTTCTCCTCTGAATCTAGTAAGCCAATTTCTTTAGGTGGTACACTTTAAAAATTATGTGAGTTGACTCCGACCTTCGTCTTAGATGGCCACCATTAGTGGACATAATTTTACATAGATCCTAAGCCTATGTCGGGAAAATGTGAAAATATATTCTGCTCTGAAACCAGTAAGCCAATTAAGGAAAAGTGAGTGGATGGTCCTTAGGTGGTACACTTTCAAAAGTGTGTCCATTGACCCCAACCTACATCTAAGACGACTATGTACAATCAGTGGACATATCCTACTGCGTGTATATTCATAGCTTATATGGGAAAAATTGAGAAAAAAAATCTCCTTTAAAACCAGTTGGATGATTTAAAGGAAAAGTGGCATCGATAGTTCTTGGGTGGTAAACTTTCAAAATTTTGTCCATTGACCCCAACCTCTGTCTGAGATGGCCACGATCTGTAGACATAGTTTGATATAGGACTCTTATGGGAAAAATAATTTGGCTAATATCTGGAAATCAATATCAGATAGAGAGAAATTGTAAAAGCAAAACAATCAGCAAGTCAAGCTCCACAAAAGCCTCAGTTCAACCAAAATCATCCGAGGACTTCTTACATTAGTTATTGGTCTTAAAACTTAAAACATGTAAAATTGACAATTTTTTCTTTTTAAACAAAATATGAGAGAGAGTCGTTACATCAGTATGAGCTGCTTCGCAACACTCATTTTGTTTTTTCTTTTTATGCTGATGTCTTGAAAACAATCAGATAGACAGAAAATGTAAAAGTAAAATTGGTAATTAAGTCAAGCTCTACAAGTCTCCAATATATGGAAATTGTCGTGGACTTCTTGCATGAGTTATTGCCCACTAAGGCCCAGGTGAGTGATACAGGCTCTTTGAAAGCCTTGTGCCTTGTTTAACTTAAAACACACTGGGATGTGGCAATTTTCTAATAAACGCTATCGCTATCTGGAATTTATATAAAGAATTTGTTGCACAATAGTTGTCAGTTGTCAACCCAGATAGAAAGTTTTACCATACATTCATGACATGCAATAGCTATCACTTTTGCATCACTAATAAATAAGTCACATTCATAAGACACTAGTTCATCTCTCCCCCCCCAAAAAAAAAAAAACAAAA
>JAOXYH010566073.1:0-13634 GCA_028566455.1 Botula fusca | reverse complement strand
TTTCAACACAATTCCTTAGTCTTATTGTTCGTCAATGCTTTACTCTGAACTGAAAATGTAAGAGTACAAGGATTATAAGTTCTTTATCGCCATATCTTGTGTCAAGGATTATAAGTTCTTTATCGTCATATATAGTGTCAAGGATTATAAATTGCGAGTTGAGATCTGAACTGCTGAAACTATGACTGCTAATTTATGCTAGGACGTATCAGTAGAATAGGAATTTCAGGGCCAGCCTGCAAATAAATGTGACATATAGTTCGTTTTTTAAATAGTTGTTACAATGTAGAAAAAAATGTATTTTATAATCCTAAATTCCAGCTGATGAGATGATCTCTTTTTTTTATGTTTAATAAAATGAAAATGAAAGGATTTGGGTGTACATGTAAGTGTCAAGAAACACCCTCCTTCCATCATCAATAAATGAAACTAGAGATAAGTAATAGAAATGTACTACTGGCTTCATTCATCATGAACTTGTAGACCGTTATGTTGTGTGCATCTCAACAATGAGAACAGACTTGTTTTCATCATTTCAGACCTTTTCGTCCGTGTCCGGATTTGACCTACCGGACATGACATGACTAACTCGACAAGTGTATATAGAAAAGCGGAGGACGCTTACACTACTGATGCACCTGGTCCATGCCCTGGTTTTTTGGTGGAGTTTGAGTTGCTTATTTAGTTTTTAGTTTTCTATCATGATGTTTTTTGTTTTCGTCTGTTTTTGTGTTTGATGTTTGCCTTTTTTTATTTGACATTAACTTTTCCCCTTGATTTTCGGTTTATGATTAAACCTCAAACTGTGGATTTCCCTGACTTTTGCACAATATATGGCCTGGCCCCGGCGTCATAAAGCTTTTTTTTCTTACTCGAATTTTTATTCTAAACCAATCAGAATGCTGGGATTTGCTTTTTTACCATGGGAGTTGAGAATATTCTCAGACTTAAGAATATTTTAAGATTTATGGCGCTGTTGTCTCGAGTTTGAGTCTGACCAATCTTACAGAATGTTTTGGTAGGTTTCGAGAATAAATTTATTGCTGTTACTTTCATCCCTGACCTATGGTTTAAAAACTCTTAAACCTGAGGTGATAACTTCAATTGCAAATATCTTATTACAGTATTAAATTATTTAAAGAAGTCATCGCCCAAGTCCTTTGCAATGTCAATTTATCTCAACGATCCGCTTCAATAACGTATTTCTAAAAGCCGCCAAGGACTCTTTAGTGCAGAAAGGACTCTAAATGTGCACCAAATGTGAAGAACAAAACGGATATGGACACCAAGGACGTTATGATGAAATATAAATTACATTGGATAATGTCAGTCTTTTGTGCAGTGTAGTGGCCATCTTTTGTGGCAGTCTGGTGGCAGTTTAGTTAAAGTATATCTAGTCGTTAAGGAGGAAGGGAGAAAATGTGAGGGTCACAATGCAAGACGATGGTCTGTAGTCCCTCAATGTTCTGCTATAAAGGATGTGGTGAACAGGTATTCTGCTTCTTGTGTTGAAACCCTTTCCTGGTACCATTTCATAACAACCACGTGTCAATTAAAAGAAAAATTATTTTTATTATCACAGAATGTTCTAAGATACTTAAGGGATTAATGCTTCCAAATCGGATAATAAAACTTAATAAAAATAACTTTCACATTTACATTTTGCGGTCATCCAACGTCAAATATACATAATTGAGATTATGAATTAACGTCTGAAGGCGTATTTAATCATTTAAATTGAAAACTGATGTAAAATTGCAAGCAAAATTATGAGATATTGCCGGCAGTCTTGATATATATCGTTCTGTTCCCAAGTGTCATTCACATCATTAAGAGTACATTGTTTTGCATGAATTACAGATCATGGTGACATTTAGCATTTTCCCGTCTGCCGATATCTATTTTTAATTCTATGGCTCATATTTCAAGAATTTTTTCACCGATTTGTATCAATTTGACATATACATTTCTTGTTTGAGGGCGCAAATTTGTTTTATGTAAAGTTAATTTCTATATTTTATGTAAATTTAATTTCTACAATATTATACATATTATACTTCATTACAGCATTGAACATCTGATGCTAATATGTTTGCTTTATTTTATATCTCTGTAAATGTTCTGTCTTGGATAGATTACACTACTGTTGTAGTTGCACGGCTTTCGAGACTTGCATGGGATTTTGAATAATATTCTTGTGACCCAATTAACACAGAGGTGACTTGGAAAATAGCCCGTTTCCCATTACCGTCTTTGACTCCAGCATTTAAAATTTTATGCAAACGGGAATGCACGAAATTCTCAAAACCCTAGTCAAAGTTGGTATTTGGAAAAAGGACTATTTACGGCTCCAGGAACCAACCCTAAAGACATATCTGTCATTCTGTGAATCATACCCTATTCATATATTAACTTAATTGATTAGTGACTTAGTCGTAACATATCATGTCCAAAAGTTTAATCTGCAACTTGTTTGAGGGCGCATACTTGTTCTATGTAAAGTTAATTTCTGTATTTTATGTAAATTCAATTTCTAAAATATTATACATATTAAACTTCATTACAGCATGGAACATCTGATACTAATATGTTTTGATTTATTTTATATCTCTGTAAATGTTCTGTCTTGGATAGATTACACTAATGTTGTAGTTGCACGGCTTTCGAGACTTGCATTGGGTTTTGAATCACTGTTCTGTATTTTTTCATTCTTATGACCCAATTAACACGTGGGTTAAACAAAGTGTGATACATTCATACCGATTTTAGTGCATCGGATGTTCACATTTCATCAATTAAGTACTCGTCAGTGATGCAAATTTGGAAGACCACAACTGTTATCAAAAATTTATTAAAGCGAGAACATGCCAAAATGACCGAAATAGGAAACCAAAACCATCTACGGACAGAGCTTTGCATGAGGGAAATAACTCCATAGTTTTAGTAATTTTTGGGGAATTAAAACACGTTAAATTTAAAAGTATCATTTCGGGCCAGCACCGAAGTACTAGCTACTGAGCTGGTGATACCCTCGGGGACTTGCAGTTCACCAGCAGTGGCATCGACTCAGTGGTAGTAAAACAAAGTATGATACATTTCATACCGATTTTGGTGCATCTTTCTGTAATGTTACGATTATTCGATTTTCATGGTACACTTTCGTTTAACAGCTATTGTAGTGTATAATTTCATAAGAAATCCATCATAATACCAGCAGGAAGCATTACCTAGGATAGAGGAGATCGAATATGCTTTCGAGATTCTGAATTTTGTAAATCACATGAAGGGCATCAACTATTAGTAGGAATTGTCTTAACTGTGTCATAAGAATTCATGTAAGTAGATTTCTTCGCAAAAAATTTTGTCCATTTTCATAAAATCATGTTGGAAATATACTACAGGTTAAAAATGACCAGTATTATTATTATAGCAGTTGTAGCTATTCATCTCAACACGGATTTAATGTTTCTGCTCATAGTTTCGTCTGTACTTTTTAACATTAGTGTTAACTTTCAAATCTCAATGCCTTTTGTAAAATAGTTAATCTTGGTTAACACTTGAAGTCAATTTCAAAACCCTCCGCAAAAAATTGTTGGGTTTTTACTGGGTTTTTGTCGCTGTAACAAAATATCCTACTAAATAATTTATCAGTAATAATCTACTCAGTTAATAGAGAAAATGATCCTGAACAATAAAATTATCCCTTTGTAAATTAAATATTTCAATCTTGTTAGAAATAGCTATATTGATGTCTAAATAACATAAAGCCACATATTGATAATTAAAGCTGAATGCCTTAACTGGTTAAATTCCATCGATAATGTTATTGTACCGGATGCATTGGACTGAGTACCATGATGATTGCTATCATGTAGAAACAAAGTGAAAAAGTATGTTTTCTTAGTGACGTCAATATTAGTAGGGATTTTAGAAAATGAAAAGACAGTGGAACATATCAAGTTTTATCTTAGTTTTTGGATTTGGAATTTTGTCTCATCAGTCCGTAGTTCTGAAAATCGGTAAGTTTATTAGGTAGTGAGAATTATGATGAATCTTGAGCTAAAACTCCATAGGTTTATTTATTTTAGTACAGAAATGTTTAACCACCGCTAGCCACTGCTTCTGTTTAATTTATCCCTAGCAATATTCAGAGACCTGTTCGAGCTACGATCTCAATGCTAAGCTGTCGTAAAAAAAGTAAAAGGGGTCAATAAAATTTGACATATAATTAATAGTCAGTTAACCAAATGAATTGGATAATAAAACGGCATCTTTTTCACATTAAAATTAACTGTATGAACAAAGTTCTCGGGTTTTTTTTGTGTGACGCTATTGTTTTATTTTTGCAGTATGTGACTTTTAAGGCAAACCATTAAAGTTTGTTGTGTGTATATTAACTTGTTTTGTTCGGATTTTTATATCAGGTTGTTTTTTTGTTTTTGTTTGTTTGTGTTGTTTGTTTTAGTTTTTGTTCTCTTCTTTATTTTGTTTTTTTGTTTTATTTTTTTTTAAATACCTGTTCCATTCTCCAAGAATATTCCCATTCTTTGATGTAAAGTTAACAGGGAAAGAAAACCTGTCTACGATTATGTAATTTTGTCGCTGTTAGTTTCTGTAACCTTATTATTTAGATCCTTCATTTTGTAGCATTTCAAGGTTTTTTTTATTTTCACGTTTTTTGTTTATTTTCACGTTTTTTGTACATTATATGCAATTTGATGAATACTAGGATTAAAATTATATCCAAATTGAACAGAAGGAGAAGAGTAGAAATCTGACTCTGGTCAACAGAATACCGAAGATTCAAGCAGAAATCCTAAACTTGTGAATCCAGGGACAAGGCAAGAGAGGGGAAACAAACAACGAGAACCAGCACACAGCAAAAAGGAACATGAAATCAAGAACATGCAACAAACAAACAAAACAGAAACAGACTACACAAGAACCAAAGCACTAGCAATGTGAACTCCAACCAAAACCGGAGTGCTCCGGAAGGGTAAACATGTCGTGCTCCGTTAACGGCACCCGTCACTTGCAACTCGGAATTAAGTGATCAAGGGATTAAATTGGGTTTTCCTCACCTAGTCCAAAGAGCTCAATCAAACTTTTATTAATTTTTATCAAAATTTTATCATGATAAAATATCAACCATGAGAGTGATAACACAAACGAAAGCAAAAATACGAACGACTGTACAAGGAAACATCTAATAATCCCAAACGTAGCATCTAACCAAAACTTTTGTGGCCCAAATGAAACTTTCGCAAGGTTGTGATTTGACCCAAATGTCTTGCGCCCTTATTAACACATAGGTTTAATTGAGGAGTACTATATTAATTTAGAACACAGTAATGTGCTCTCGAACAATAAAATGATAGGATTTTGAATTTCTTAATTGTGAAGAAACGTGCTTTTAGTAAAGGATTATTCTATTATATTTCTGTGGTTTAACCCAGTGGGGCTATATAAAACCGTAGCAACTGCCTAAGGTCTTTCAAAACCTTTGAAAATATTTCAAGTTGCAAAATTGTACACCAAATTAGACATCATAAAACAAAATAAAATTAATGAATAATGGCAATAACAATTTTTTTTCTGAAAAAGTCTTATTAAAGGTGTGAATAAGTTTATTTCTATTTTTTTAGAGTTTATGAGCTTTATTCGGTTACGAACCATTTCACAGAAATTTTGTATTGGGAATTTATTTCACAGAAAACATGTTCATCTGGAACTATTTCACAGAAAATCTGTTCCTCCGGTACCAATTTCACACCGGAAAAAATTATTACAATATTTTTTTTGGCCATTAATGCCAAACTATCTTCAAAGTTGAATAAGTAGTAAAATTAAAAGTTATATGAAAAAAACAATGAAATGGGTTTCTGAACTAAAAAAGCAGTATGTTAAACTACAGACGTGTACATGACTCACAATTACGAAAAACAAAATTACCCTACCATTTCACTGCAGTCAGCATCAATTCTGAATGGAAATTTCTAACATTGGAACTCCATCCTTCCACTCAAATCTTCACTGACAACATGGTAGCATAAATGATTTTATACCTTTTTACAACAAGTTCAGTAGGGTTTAATTAGCTTATCTTTTACAAACCTATGGATGATTGAATTAAATTAAGTCACAATTAACCTTGAGGGTGTCTTGAGTAATTTTTTAAGTTTCAAAATTTGTCACAAAATCACAATTCCTATCTTGGTGTTTAGATCTCAAACTTATCTCGATCTTAATCATTAAGAAAGAGATTATCATGTTCTTACATATACCATATGTCAAAGGGGGAATCGTTAGTAGGAGAGAAAAGCCATTAAAAGACTCTGGGTAGAATGTCAAGATTATGTACGGTATATAAGTTGGAATTAGTGTTTGACAAGTCAAATACACCCTATACAGACAATTATTATTACATAATAAAGAACAATAGTTTCTTATAAAAGTAATTCTAAGACATTACATTGGAAAGTACATTATAATGTGTTCAAATATATGTTAAAATTACATGACTTCATTTCGCGTTTCCAAAGAGTTTCATGGGGTTTCACTAACATTGATAAAATAAAACAAATGTAGAACTAATGTGGAATCTTCAACTCTTCACTGAAAAAAAAATATTCATATAAAAACATGGCATTTCGAAGGGGTAACTTCATAACTTTTCTGTTCGTGTTCGCTCAAGTTATCGAGCTGGTACATCAAGGACATCAAGGACATCTCAGAGAAATATCTTGTCAGTCCTGTACTACAGGTGTGAATGAACACTAAATGGGATATCCCATTTCACTAAAATGACGTGTCAACGGCAGTTTCTGTTCTACACGTAGAATGAGCGACGGTTGTCGAGTCGGAAATTAAAGGCTGTTTCTGTTTGCCCTGCATGTTGGATTTTCCATGTTTCGTAGGTAGGAATATATATATATATATGCAAGCCAAGCATTCTGTAAAGTTTAACAATCCAGTGTTACATACACTGTAAGGTTGTCACTGAACATAGACTTTGTGGTATATCAATACATCTGTTTTTCTAAACTCCTTCTTGATTTTTTATGTGTCTTAAAAAGTTGTAAATTACTTTCACAGATGCTGTATTTCTGTGACTGTATGACAAATTTCATTGTCATCCCATATAATATATTAAAAATGCGTGTATTATATGACTATAGCAAGAGGTTGACCTTTCGAGACCGGATTATACTTCGATGAAAAAGGCTGTAGTTTATCTAGGGTAATGGCCATATTGCATGCGCAACTGGTGCCACAGTACCAAAACAGTGTTAGTTAAAGCCCGCTAAGGAAACGATAAAAATATGTCAGTATTAAATCCTAACATAATGACATAGTTTGGTCAACGTATGGAGTCTACATTTCACAGCTCTTACGTTATTACAGAGCATGCCGCACATTATCAGGATTTTCTTCATCGTTCAAAACTCTTGACTAATATGCTTCTGGATAAGGCTTATGTTCCATCTAGACTCAAGTCACCGCTTAAAAAATTCTACAGCAGCCATTATGAATTTGTAGACTGTTACGGTGTGTCCATCTCCACCATGAGAACAGAAATGTTCCCGTCATCAGAGGCTTCTTCTGATGCGACCTACCGGGCATTACATTAGTAAATATGCAGATGTTTCTAGAAAAGCTTACCCTACCGGTGCATGCTCCCAGTTTTTGGTGGAGTTCGAGTTGCTTATTTAGTTGTTTCATATGGTGATATCATTTTAGTTTTATTTTGTTCCATGTGATGTTTGTCTTTGAAATTTTGGTTTTCCCTGACCTATTTCAGATGTAAATAACAAACTTACTGAATGTGCTGCTTTGGATGGAATAATCTGGGAATGACTTGAAGTATTATATTCCATCATTGTATCCATAATAATGACTCCCTGGAACTGTGGCAATGTTCCATAATTTTTGGATAGCCATTTCTGTAGCCATTCCTCAAGGAAGTGTTTACTACCAGAGTAATCTGTCAAATAACGTAATGCATTGTTTTATCGTCCCGTTATATGTATATGTCAAAACCAGTAAAAAGTGAAATGCAATAAAAATTAGAACTCGAGAAAAAGTATACAATGATAAAAAAAAATTCAAAGTGTATTACTCTTTAAAAAAATAGACACTTCCGCCACACACTATTTACCGTACTCCTCCAAATCAAAAGATGCAAATATCATGGTATGTGCTCGCTTGGTTCCTTTGTTGTTCATGTCTGTAATTTGCTTAACAACATCCAACAAAGCAGCTACTCCAGCACCATTGTCATCTACACCTGAAAACAGTTTAACTTTGTGTACATTGTTCTTTCTCAACAGGAGACACAGCTAACACCTGCCATTTGGTATGAACCAAAAGCGTTTGTTCAGAAAGATACATTATTATGTATTTAATAATTCATGTACAACGTATACGATATATTCCCCACATTCTATTAGTGCAATATTGCTTTTAAAACCTGAAGTCATCCTGATGACATTTGAAAAAGAAAAAAAAACTGCTATTCAATAAAACAGTTATTGCACGAATATTGTGCAGTATAATATTCTGCTCAGATCACTATTCCCCAAATTTATGCAGTAACCCTATATTACTAATTTTCCCACTTTTCAACTAACCGAAAGTATCTGTATTTAATGATTATGATAACATATTCGCCCTCGAACATATTATTATATGGTTTTTCATCTCCAATATCAATGTTGCAAGTAATGCGAAAGCCATTCTCAACAGTCTCATAAGTATCGTTTCAAATTTTCTTGTATTTTCAGAATCAACCATCGAGTTAGTCGTCCGTTCAACAGCCTTGTTTAACCCGGTACTTAAGTACCGATAGGGTTTTTAAAATTGCTAAAATATTTCTGTCGAGCACTGTACCATCACAACAGTATAATGTTGTAATGAAAATCATGTGTTAATTATACAGAAACTTTACTGTATCACATTCAGTGTTTATTCGTAACAGGAAGAATATTGTTCTACATTCTTTGAAAACTTACCGACAGTAAAGGGTTAGTCAAAACAAGACCGAATAAAAATCTTGAATTCAAGACTGAGCTTTTCAGCATAAAATTCGCAATTCACAGAAGATGAGTGAGAATTAAGTTATTTTTTTAAGGATATAATGAATTTCACCCCAAAGTGTTCGGAAACTGTAATCGTTTATTTTTATCACATTAGTAACAACACCCCACAGCATATGATCATAGTTCCGCAAGACATCATGAGACCATTTTTCCCATAGATATGTGTTTTAAGTAATGCATGTCTTTAAGACGTGTTAAAAGCCACAAAGGACTATGTGCGGTAAGGGCGGCCCTGTTTGGCCCGAAAAATTGGACATTTCCAAATCATCATAAATGTTGGAATTATGACAAAACCCTCATGTAATCAGTATCGAAAATTTTTCCACTATGTTTGTATGATTACGAATACCTAAGTTATAAAATGTTAGCAAAATTCGAAATTGAAGCAAAATCTTCTGAAAAAAAAAACATTTTTTTTTCAAAATATTAATGTGAGGGGAAGTTACAGAGTACATGTCTCTACCGTTCCTTTTTTTCGACGGACCTTTGCATGTCAAATAAGTTAAATAAAGTTAAATAATGGTAGGCCATTGGCTAGTTGTTTCCAGATACAACAACTGTTTTAAGACACGCATTTGTAGAGATATTTTCTTAAATTTGCCAAATTTTGATATTTTCATGGGTAAAAATTTCCATTTACATGATGTTATTACCAAACGTCCTTTTATTTTCTGTTGCTTCAACGTTTTAACTATAATACAGTAAAAAAAAATAACATGTACTAGTATCAGTCAATTTTTAATGTTACTGAAAATGCGGGCCAAAAATGGATCTTACCCCACATAATCCTTTGTCACACTGATTATCATTTACTATGTACTACCTTTTGTTGTATCAACAGTATCATAGTGTGCTCCAAGACCAATAATTTTGTCGTCTGCAGTTCCAAACTTTGTTCCCTTTAGGACACCAACAACGGTATGGAACGTTGCCTGTGTACAGTTTAATGGCGAAGCCAGGGTTAAAATATCAGTGCACAATAGACAAAAATCAATAATATTAAAACTGATTCGTAAAACAAAGCTAGCCTCTGTTTAGTTTTACACACACTTTTCATGTGTACTTCACAATAACTGGTCATTACTATTGATAAAACCAAGATATTAAGTCTCGTAGATGTTAACAAGTTTGTTCGGGTGGCCACTACCTCGATATCGTCGAATATGTAATCAACTTCCATAACTTCGACATAAGAATATTTCCTAATTTTTTTAAGCCAAATGACGCGATAAACCCAGTAGAGTTATTTCAGAGAATATCATAAAAGGAGCTGGCATATCACAGTAATCCTATTTTACTAGCGCAAGCCGGTGGTTACCTCGGGACTTTTTTTGACCCAGTTATCAAAAATAGCTAAAATTAAACATCTGTAAAACAACAACTGAAAATGTTCGTGAACTATTGAAATTTATTTTCGGTGTATGATTTGCTACACGTTGAATATTATAAATAGATATTCTCTCTCATCTGTTATTTCGAAGAGTTAATCCGAGATGTTGGCTTCTAATCCGTTATCGCGGATTACGAATCCGTTACATCGAATTGGTTACATGAGATTTCGGATTGGTAATCCGTTATAAAGCATGTAACCTACTTCGAGCAAGTCCTTTACCTTGAGTTAGCAATCCGAGATCTCGGTTTGGTAAATCAGTTATCTGGAATTACCCATCTCAGATAAGTAAGTCAATGATACGGTATTACTTATTCGAGTTAACGGATTATGATACTGAGATAACAGATAACAAACCTGCGATAGAGGATAAAGAAACTAAGATAATGCATTATCAATAAAAGAATCGGTAATTCGAGACAAAGAGTTATAAATCTTAGATAACGGATTAGTAAAACAAGTTTTCAAAATAACGGATTAGAATCCAAGATCTTAGATTGTCCTATTCGTGATCTGGGACTGCATATTATTTTTTTTAATTTAACGTGTTCCTTCATGGCTTTTATAGATTAACAAAATTTCAAGGTCATCTTTATGTAACTGCGTCTTACCGTTGGAGACACATTAGAATCCTGGAATGTGTGAAACTGTTGTTAACCCAAATTTAGTGTACACTAAAGAGCTAAAGAATACATTCATTATAAATGTATTCTTTAGCTCTCTGTATGTATGTACTGTACGGAGAGTCTCTTAAACTACTGAACAGATTTAAACAAAATTTGGCCGTTAACTCATTATTGAGGCCCCTATATTCTATAAGGTATCCGCATGCTCGTCGAAGTACAAAATTGGTGGCTATTGCTTTAAATAGAACATAGGTGTGAAATGATCATTTTTGGCTTATATCTCTAGAAAAATAATAAATGTAGAAAAACTGTCAGAACCCAAAATGATCAGTAAATCAAGCTCTACAAAAGTGTGCATTTCCCCGAAATATTCAGATGACTCCTTACATGAGTTATGCCTGAATAAACGCAAATTTCGACGATTTTGCAGTTTTTGCCCAATATCTTGAAAACAATAACAGATAGAGAGAAACTGTATAAGCAAAAATGATCAGCAAGTCAAGCTCTACAAAAGCCTCCATTACCCTGAAATCGTCAGACGACTCCTTACATGAGTTATGCCCAATGAAACATACATTTTGACGAATATTTGCTGTATATGGCCAGTATCTTGAAAACAATAACAGATAAACTGTGAAAAGCAAAAATTATCAGCAGGTCAAGCTGTACGAGTGTCCATTAACCTGAAATTGTCAGACGACTCCTTACATGAGTTATGCCCGATTAAACGCAAAGTTTGACGATTTTTCTCGTTTTTGGCAAATATCTTGAATACAATAAGAAAGAGAGAAATGTAAAGGCCAAAAATGATCAGCAAGTCGTGCTCTACAAAAGTGTCCGTTACCCAGAAATCGTCAGACGACTCATTAAATGAGTATGCCCGATTAGACACAAATTTTGACGATTTTTCCTGTTTTGGCCAATATCTTGAAAACAATAACAGATAGAAAGAAACTGTAAAAGAAAAACTGATCAGCAGGTCAAGCTCTACAAGTCTCCATTACCCTGAAATTGTCAGACGACTCCGTACACGAGTTATGCCCCACGAAGCGTAAATTTTGGTGACTTTTGCTGTTTTTGCCAATATCTTGAAATCAGTAACAGACAGAGGGAAACTGTAAAAGGTAAAAATGATCAGCAAGTCAAGCTCTACAAAAATCTCCATTCCCCTGAAATTTTCAGATGACTCTTTACATGAGTAATGCCCCATGAATTGTAAATTTTGACGTTTATGATAGTTTTTGGCTAATATCTTGAAAACAATAAGAGACAGCGGGAAACTACTAGTAGTAAAAAGGATCAGCAAGTCACCCTACAAAATCTTCATTACAGAGGAATTGGCAGACGACAAGTGTCATAGCCATTTCAGATATATCCAGGAGCCCACACACTTCCATGACCAAAATAGAAATTCCTTCAGATTACCATCATAGATGTAGATTCAATTTAAGCTGCAATAATAAGACACTCATGAAAGGCCAGTTATACCAGGTGAGCGACACAGGCTAAAGTGAGCCTCTAGTTAAAATAAAATGGTTGAATTTCATTTAATATTTAAAAAATACTTTTAAACACTTATAAAATGTTAATACTATTCTGACACAAACCAGATTGTGTTGCAGATATTTTAAAAACAGATGATAAACCAAACTTAAACAAAAGATTAAAAAATACATGACTTTGTCCATCATTACTTCGTATGCAGATTCCGTTAGAAACTGACAATTAGTTGTTATTTTGTGGATATACCAAGCCTTGCAAAAGCATGGGTGAGGTAAACGTCAATTACTAGTATCTTCGAAATGCCAATGAATAATCAAGCTTATAGAGTAAGATTAAGAGTAAATTATATTTTGTTACTGAGATCTTTCCATCATCCAACCAGACCCATTACACATCACATAATACAATGGTACCCAATGTTGTCAATGATTCTAAATGTTTGTCAATGATTTTAACAGTTTATCAATGATATATTAAATAGTTTTACATTTAAATTCAAACCACCGACACTTACCGTTGGAGACACTTTGGGTTCCTGGAAAGTGTGGTATTCTGCATTTAATCCAAATCTGACAAATTCGTTGTAAATATATTCCTTAGCCCTTTGTTTGTACGAAC
Organism: Botula fusca; assembly: GCA_028566455.1. NCBI lineage: Eukaryota > Metazoa > Mollusca > Bivalvia > Mytilida > Modiolidae > Botula > Botula fusca. The sequence continues at coordinate 399 of JAOXYH010566073.1, read as the reverse complement.
TGTACGGGGTGTCATGATGACGGGTATTGGAGAAATAGCCCCTTATGGATGTCCTCATATATAATATATCGTCTGACTCTACAGGCAAACCTGTCAGATTGATAATAAATGAATAAATCTTATAACGTTGGAATATGTATACGAGTTATCTCCGATGACCATTACATTATAGAGGTAAAATTTAAATACGATTTTTATATCATTTAAGTAAAGGTTAAAGATTGATTGATTGATTGATATGAATGGGGTTTAACGCCAGTTTCAGCAGTATTTCAGCTATATCGTGGCGGTCAGTTTAAGTGGCGGAGGGAGCCGGAGTGCTCGGAGAAAACCGCCGACCTTGGGCAGGTAACTGACAAACCTTATCACGTACGGTTGTAAGTCGAGTGCACCCTTTTT
>JAOXYH010564966.1:0-13634 GCA_028566455.1 Botula fusca | reverse complement strand
GTTTGGACAGAGGTCCTGACGCCGACACATTTGGTAGCGTTAACCCAAATTCTAGAATGTGTTTGGAAAATGACGGATCTTCAAGTATATGTGAACTACATGTAGTCATAGACCGCAATGAGTTTGTTGTAGACATGTACTGCTGTATGTAAATTAAGTACATTTCATTAGAAAGGTTGAGATTGATTTAGGGACATTTTGTTTATTTTTTCTTTATTTCTAAATTTTTCATATATTCATTTTATGCCCACTACTTTGTTTGGAATATTTGAAGAGAGTGGTCACGTTTGTAAGTAGGGGAGGAGCAAACTTCTAAAAGTGTCAAGCAAAAAGAACTAGAAAGAAACTGAACAGAACCTGAATTTTTTTTTCTAAAAGCCTAGAAAGTAGTTTTAAACTTGAAAATATTTGGCAATAAGTGGGGGTAAAATAGTTTTGCCCCCCTTCCCCCGGCTCCTACACCCATCGTCTTATCTCGAGACTTCGTTGTTTACTATTTTCAGATAAGGTATTTCCCGTTTACCGTTGTATTTTTCAGAAGTACCACTCCTTGTGAAATTTCCTCGTAGCTAATAGTACGTAACAGCAACAAAAAGTTTGAAATTATTATGGAAGGACAAACAAAAAGATATGTTTTAATTTACTTCATCTTCTTTTGATTTTAATATCGCTCACAAACTTTTCAGCCCTTTATTAAAATGAAGGACCTAAACCATTTTGAAAAATCAAAGAACACATGACAAAAACGTTTTTTAAAGTTTTTATGAACGCAAGATAATTAATAAAACAGTACTATGTAAACTGCACCCACCTCCCGTTTGTAAACAAACAAACAAACAAACAGAAACTTCTTACAATATACGTTGTATTCAATGAAATATATGTTTATGTACAGCTTTTCTAGAATATCTTTTATGGTGAAGATAAATCGTAAGGTTGTCACAATACTTGTGTTATATATACTGTAATTTATGACTGTATGAAAGGGTATCCTTGTCCCGTACAGTTAGTAACTAGAGGCTCATCAGAGCCTGTATCGCTCAAATGGTATACCTGGACTTTTGAGAGTGTCATATATTTCAGCCTTTAGCACATCTACATTTATGCTGGCAATTTGAAAAAAAAATTTCGATTTTGGTCATGAAAGTGAGTTGGCTAACCATTTTTGCTTTTTACAGTTTCTCTCTATCTTTATTGTTTTCCAGATATTAGCCGAAAACCGCAAAAAGTATCAAAATTTACCTGTTAAAGACCAATAACTTGTGCAAGGATTCGACTGACGATTTCGGTGTAATGGAGACTTTTGTAGAGCTTGACTTGCTGATCTTTTTGCTTATTACAGTTTCGCTCTATCTGTTATTGGTTTCCAGATATTAGCCAAAAACAGTAAAATTCGTCAAAATTTGCATATAAAGGTCAATAACTCATGTCAGGAGTCCTCTAAAAATTTCTGTGTAATAGAAACTTTCGTAGAGCTTGACTTACTGATCATTTTTGCGGCACAAAGTTTTTCTGTATCTGTTATAGTTTTGGAGATATAAGACAAAACGGTCATTTACGCCTATGTTCTATTTTGTAGTCATAGCAGCTACACTGGTTGATGGACAGAGTAACCAGATGAAAATTATAAAGCAGAAGGAAATTCAGGCCGACTTAGTTTAAGTTGAGCCAATGGTTTCAGATGAGAAGATTTTTAAAGAATTTTTTATCGAGTTTACATGATCCGTCAAAATCTGCAAAATTTCAAAGTTCACAGAAAAGCCTGTAATATATGTTCTGCAACTCCTAATCATGTCCCTGCAGTTGAAATTTGAGCCTATTATATCTTAAAATGAAGCAGTTCAGGACAATTAGAGTAATTTGGCTATTTTACCCCAGTGTTCTTTTTATAGAAATAACAGCCATCTTGGTTCATGGACAGAGTTTTAAAGCAGACACCCAGACACACAGAAAAACCCGAAATAAATGTTCAACAACTCCTTATCATGCCCCTGTAGGTACACTTTGAGCCTATTTTATCTTAAAATAAAGCAGTTCTGACCATTTGGAGAAATTTTTGGTCATTTTACCACATTTTTTATTTATAGTAACAGCAGCAATCTTGGTTGATTGACGGGGTAACCAAAGGAAAATTTTAAAGTAGACACCCTAAGAATGCTTCAGGCCAAATTTTGTTTACATCGGCCGAGTGGTTTTAGAGCAGAATTGTTGAAAAGTATACGACAGACAGACGGAAGGACAACGTACGAAAAGTGATTGCAAAAACTCGCCCTGGGATTAGCCAGATGAGCTAAAAATTGCAGAGCTTGAGTATATACAAAAACACATGTATAATGATTATCTCTAGGTAATCATTTAGAAACAATGCAACACTCCCAATTATTAAGCTGTATTTTTATATAGTTGGTTTGGTCGATTAGTCCATTCGGTGTGCTAAGGCCATTTTGAAAAATAATGAGTCGAGCATAATAAATATCAGAACGTACGCAAAATAAATGAACTACCTACTACAGAAACTCTTTTCATCCAATTTTATTCGAATTTGAAATTAGAATACACCAGTGACGTCACTCTGTTTGGAGCAGAAAACGCCAACAACTTTATTTTTCCTGCATTTGTGAGTAGAAAAGCAATTATTATCTTTTAGAATTGTATTACAATGGAGAAAAAGGGTATTGTATTTTACGCTTTGCGGATGCAAAGCTTGATTTTACTGTTCCAAATACCCTTTTACTTAGCTGCGCTATGGTCGATAGGTATATTCAATTTGTGACGGTAAAATCTATTATTTACATCCGCAAAGCTTAAAATATCCCTATTGTAATGCATTCCTAAATCATATTCAATCTGGTAAATCTTGAAAAATACGAATCCAGGAAATTTAACAATAACATTGATTTCGGTCTGACTATCTTTAATCTAAACTTTGAAAAAAATCAGCAGCTGGAAATAATATTCAGCTTTTTAGCTTGTTCTATGCAATCATTAAAAACTTGTACAATGATTAAAAGCTTATATTTTACGACATTGACATTCAGTGAATCCTATAATTATACATAAAGACTATTATGGGATTCGTGTTCGAAAATAATTCAGATAAATTCTGTTATAATGGCAACATTTTACCACTACTTTTTCTTCTCTTGTTACCAGATTAAGACCAATACTACTTTGAATCATGACGTTTTGGGAATTCTTAGGATTTACTGAATACATACCAATATGCCTAAATCGTTTATTGCAGATATGCTTTCCAAATTTTTTATTTTAACACTTACTCTTTTTAACTAAATAAAATATGTTTATTAAATAAATGTTTAAGTATGTATTACTTTTAGTATATTTCACGTCACAAAAGCATCGGACAGGTGTTAAAAGCCAAAATATTTTTGAAAAAAAAGATAAACAGTTCTTTTTTCCATATGACTAAACAAATTTACATTTCAAATACATTCGAACGCGCGATCTAGGACACATTTAAGTCGAATTTTCGGATGACTGTCATAATTTTTTGGACCCTTGACAGTAATAAATAAATAAATTATCCTGTAATTGAATTTTCGGTGAAGTCGAAGTAGATTGGTTGGTCCCTGCGTCCTCGACATAACAGGAGTCAAATGAAATTTGAAAAGAACAAGATTTGTTGAATTTTTCCTGAGGAAACCTCCTAATGCACTGGGTATCCAAAGGGCGATTAGTTATAGTTTTTCTACTTTTGAGTGATGTTTCTTCTCACTAAGCTTTTTATCTGGATATTTGGCTGCTAGTGTTACCGAAGGGACATATGCGATAAAGGACAGTGCAGTGCGCAGATTTATCATGTGACTCCGGCTACACAAAACATACTGAATATATCACAATTCCAGCAGTTAGGATTTACACGTTGACATGAAATCAATTGCTTCATTACAGTTCTTCTGTTGCTGTCGAATGCTGGTATTTCTTATCTTCACAGTAACGTCCATTCTTGTATTTTTATTTTCAACGCTGCTACCATTAGGTTTTACTTTGATCCTGAATGCGCTAAAGAAGGTAAATTCCAGAAATTGTCAAATGTTTTTTGCAAAATGCTCTCTGTATCTTTTATTCTGTCGATGAAAGATGAGCAAAAAGAGACCACAAAACAGCAAAACGTACAGCTTTCGGTCTTATCTTTACATGAAATTGTATCAGGGAAGTCAAGGAAAACTCGGATAGAACGATGGAAAAAATATCCGAAAACTCAGGAGCAAAGAGAAGGTTAAGAAAACAAAGACAAACTGAACATAGAAAAAAAACTACAATCGGATCAGCTCATCAAACTAAAAGGTAAATGGATATTGGACTCTAACAAAAACCCTGAACATGGACCAGGCACATCAATAGTTTAAGTGTCCTCTGCTTTTCTAGAAACATCCGCCGAGTTTCTTGTTTCATGTCAGGAAATTCACAAACGAGACCAGCGGAATCTTAAAATAATGGGAATGTCTGTTCTCATCTTGAGCATCGACGCACCATAAAGGTCTATAGGTTCATTAAAACTAGATGTAACATAAAACTGGTCCAGAAGGGTATCAGTAAAGAGTATTGCACAATGTTGTCAATTCTGATAACTGCCACATACACTGGAATTACATATGAGCCATATGTTACTACAGATAAATGGAAAATTAACTTTTTGAATAAAACCTCGCGTTTATCACACTGTTTGTGCAGTAGATTTCTTTTTCCGTCTATTTATAAGAGTAGGTCAATACAGGGGCGGGTCCAGGATTTTGGAAAGGGGGCGTAAATTCCGAAAATGGTATGAAAACCAAAAAATTTTTGAAGTTTTTTTTTTGTAAAAAATCCTATGAATGTGGACCCTGTTTGGATCCACCATTGTTTACCGTTTATTTTCACGTACAATTGGTAAAGACATGTTAAAATTATGGGTATACAAGTAGTTTAATTCAGAATTCCTACAATTTTTTTTTCTTTGGTGGTGAAAGGGGGGCGTCCGAAATGGTCTGTTTAACAAACACGTCCATCAGTCTGGATAAAGTAAAATAAAATAAAACAAATTTACAATCAAATTATTTCAAAACTTTGGACTAGCAATGCATATGACGTAATCGTTTACCGCATTTATTGAAATGGTTTTCTACTTGAATGGTATTCTTTGCTGTAAAAATTACCACTTCATTAAATACATGTACATAGATAACACTCAAATTTAATTATAGGTACTCCTCTCTTTTTCAGGTAGTTACACCAAAATTAATTATAAATTCAAATCTTAAAGAATGCAGATAGAAATTCAAAGTACACATACTAGAATCGCCCAACACTGAGTATAAAATTATTTGACCAGTGGAGAGCATCCTCGCTTTCTGCATATAAAATTTATACATATACAAATAATGGTAGCAAATTTCCTAATAAAATAGCAACAAAGTACATCATCGTCGATGTTTAAATATAAAAAATAATCAGGTCAATAAAAAAATAGCTGAAAGAAGCACTTCCACTAACCCCAAATAAACGAGCAACTGTACTTCTGCGTAAACGAATTTCAAAATCACCTGGAGTTGAAAAAAAATCCACGCTTTGTTTGAAGAAAGCGTAGAAAACATTATTATTGGCAATGTACAGGAAGTGATTTCTTCAGTTTAACACAAGAGAAGTGGGTTTAACTTCGTCCGTCAGCGGAGGGAATACGAAAGAAAGGGAGCTGTAAATAATTTAACAAAAAAAACTGGACGTAAATTACAGACAACACAGACGAGGAAGAGAATACTCCGAATACTCGTCGTTTCTTTTCATCGCCTGGAAAACTAGATCTGATGCCATAACAGAGAGAACCAAAAAACTAGTTCACGATTTTTGGCTACAATCAGATGGCTTCAAACAAACAACAAAAATGACATCAAACGTGTAAAAAGTAGTCCGAAAGTATGTTCCTCTCATTCATGTTATATTTTAGAAAAAAAACACAGACCGAAATATTTCTTTAGTTTAAAATGGATATCCTGAGGTAAAATTGGGCAAAGGGCATTCGAAAAATGTAAAACATATTTTGTTCGCACAGCACAGTTCAAAGATAAAATATGATGTTGTTGTCGACAGCATGTTGAAATGAGATCAATTTTCAAAATGTGTATGCAGATTCGTAAAAATTGCGGAAAGGAGCGATGACGTCATATTAAGTTGTATGAATCTTTGAACGAACTTATTCATATCGTTCCCATGAAACTTGAGGTAACATTGTAAATTTATTAACTCCACATTCAGAACACTGTCTATCTAAGCACGATATTTTATGTTTATATGTATTGGCTGAACGAGGACATATACAAAATCGTAAAAAAATCTAAACAAATAAAATCCTTGGTTAGGTCACTTTGCTGAAATTCACAATTTTTCAGAGAATTACAAATGTACAGAACACAATGAAATTCAGTCCTCCTACTTTCAGAATTTAGAGGTTTTACTACATGTATCTATACAACATAGACATTCGCTTAATTCTTTAATATGACGTAAAAGATAGCACGGGGGAAGAACCAAATTCTGATACTAAACAGATCTTTGTTATCAGTCTCGATCAAAAGTATGATCATCATTTCTCAAATTGTATGCAAAAATCGGTCTCGGAATACGTTCTGTTAGTTATGAATAAATTTACTGACGGTTGTAGTTCCCAATATAAAAGTCGATATTATGTTGGAGACATAAGTTACTCATGCTCTGATTTTGGGTATTCCAAAATTATTCGAAATTGTTTTGAAACTTCTCATGCGCGTAGCCCTCAAGATGCCGCTTGGGTTATAAAGTAAGCTGATCTGGCAGTCATTCGCGGTTCACATGTAATTCAAAGTGTCCGCTATCTCTTTGATTTTACACAAAGTAATTTGCATTGTCCACCACAGCAGACTCATCAAAGTGCTTTCGTCGACTTTTCCGATATGGCGAATCTGTAAAAAAAAACATGAGCTCCATCACTCGCCAGGCGAGCGGCGGAGCTCGAGATCAGACGTCTAACCTTCTGTTCTCACTTTCCAAAACTCTCCCCCCCCCGTAACTATTTCCCTATATTTTTAAATATACATTCGACAAAGGCCCCGGAAATGGATTAACTGCTAAGTTACAACAAATACGAATTACAGCGACTAATTAAATTGTTCTAATTACAAAACAATTCACACTTCATTGTATTTTATCTTTGTTGACACGGATTATAATAAAGTGCATCGTACAAACTCTTAGCGACGATAAAATATAGGATTTAGAACATAGTAAAGTCCTCTCGACCAATGAAATGATAGGATTTTGTCTTTCTTAATTGTGAAGAAGCATGCTCTTAGTAAAGGATTATTCTATTGTTCTTCTGCAGTTTAACATAATGGGGCTAAATAAAACCGCGACAACTGCCTGAGGCCTTTTTCACACATATGAAAGTATTTTAAATTGCAAAATAGTACACCTTATTAGAAATTATTGAACAAAGCAAAAATTAAACTAAATGTCAATAATAGATTTCATTTCAGATAAAATTATTATCTAGGGTGTGAATAACTCGTCTGTATTATTTTTCTTGCAAAAAAAAATTAACAGTCTTAATGTTTTAAAATCATGAGCACTGTTGCAAAAGTATACTTATTATAGGAGTTATAATGTAAGCCAACATGTTCTAGCGGAACAAATTTTGTATAAGATTTATTCCGTCTGGAACATATTTCTGCCTGTGCAATATATTTACGCCCAGGAAAAGAACTGTTGCAGTTAATAAAACTTTTGTACATTAGTCGTTGACTAGTTCCTAAAACAATATTAAATCTAAAGTGTGAATAAAACGGTGAAATCAATTTCTGAACTAAAAACAAAACTTCGGCATTTGAAATGATGAACATCAGACTGTATGTTAAACTGCAGAAGTGCAAACGAAGAATGAATAATCCTGTCTTAAGAAGCAATTCCTCACAATTTAGAAAGAGAAATATCCTACCATTTCACTGCAGTCAGCATCAGTTCTGAACCTTGTAACTCCATCCTTCCACTCAAACCTCCACTGACCAAATGACATAGATGATTTTACAAATTCACACCTTTTCGTAACAAGTTCAATAGGGTCTAATTAACCTATTGTCCACAAAATCCTGGATGATTGAGCTCAATCAAGTCATAATTAACTTTGAAGGTGTCTTGAGTACTTTACAATGTTCTAAGTTTGTAAGAACATGATAATCCCTTTCGACTTCGTCTCGAACTTAATCATTAAGAAAGGGATTATCATGTTCTTACATATACATAGTTAGTATTCTTTTGCAACAGTGCTCATGATTTTAAAACTTCAAGACAGTAACTTAATTTTTGGCACGTTTTCACACCTTTGACAATTTATGCGAAATAAAATCTGTTTTTGACATATTGTTTTGTTTAGTGATTTCTAATTAGGTGTACTAACTCTGCAACTTCAAAAAGTTTCAGAGGCGTGAAAAAGGCCTCAGGCAACTGTTACGCTTTATTTAGTCCCTTTGTGTTAAAATGACAATAACAGAACAATAGAATAAATATACTTCTTCACAATCAAAAAAGACAAAATCCTATCATTTCATTGGTCGCGAGCACTTTACTATGTTCTTAATCTTTAAAATACCGGATAGCTTTAACTTAACAATGCACTATTTTTTAATAAAAAAAAAGAATTGTTTGCTATATGGACCCTTTTGAATTTAAACACCTTGCATAACAAAGAAAGTTACATCCATAGGTCTGTAAATTGAATTAAATACCACAACAATTGTTTTTTACTTGTGTACATTGTATTTGTCAATTTTACTGTAATTGACTTGAAATTTTAATGTAGCAATCTTTACTTTTCTGTAACTACTGAGTTACCAGAAAATTCAGTTTGTGACAGTAAACGAATATAGATAGACGTCGTCAATTATTCAAGTAAAATAAGTTTTTGTGTGAATATTCAGTTAGGTGATTCTTGTTGTATAAACCTAGCATTGATTTTTGTTCGCAGTTGTTGTTTGTCTGAAATGATCAATGGAAACATTGAGAAAAGGAAAGAAGCTGAAGTATTAAAGATGCATTGTGAACAGTCATTGCATTAAAAACCCAGAACGCATCCTATTAAGGAATAAAATTAAATAGCAGATCAGTCATATATCTACTTTCATTTTCGATAAGGAAAAAGAAAATGTAAAGATATACCAATATTATACAATTATAGCCTTTTCATGAGGTCAATACAGGAATTTATTGACCAAAGAAATATTTATTGACTGAGGACGTAGCCTATAAATGACTTTGAGGTTTATTTTTAGTAAGTATTGAACAATACGAGAATTTATAATTAATCACGTGACTATAAATTGACAAATCAGAGCTTCTGAATGATATCATATATTAATAATCTATTATATTGTACAAAATAGTTTCATTAAAATATGCACCGTAATCATGGTAATTACTGAGATAACGGCATACATGTAAGGTTTTAAAAAAAATGTCCCTAATAAAATATTATGAGATTGGTTTTACGTCTATCAGTTAATCTAAAAACTACGTAATACGTACATCAGGTTGCAAAATAAGGGTTGAATTTAGATGCTAGAAGTAGATCTAAAGCAACGTGAATGTATTATGCGTAGCAGATACAGTATGACAGTTATGTATTTACTTATATTCCGTCTAGTTCACCATAGAAAAGCTGATTCGATCATAAAATATTTTGTTCTAAATTCCAGTACATATACTGTAAGAATAGTTTTATTTACAATGCAATTCAGTATTGGAAAAGCTTACCAATTCAAATAATATTCTTTTGGTTGAAAAACAAATTTTTAAATCTGCAGTCGAGGAATATTTGAAAACCGAGGATCTTAGACAAAAACTTGACGATTTTATATTAATTTTTTTAATCAAAATTTTTGATGTCCCTATTTGAAATGAGCCATTTGGGCTTTCATAGGTTATCCTAGAAAAGCTATGTACATGTTTTATAATGTAGTGTTCTTTTAATATATATGTTTATATGTGCCCTTAGACATGTGCTAGCTTTTATAAAAATTTTGGTATAACAGTTTTGGTATTCCAAAGTTTTGATGCCTAGAATCGCTGACGAGTAATTAATTTACGAATTGTGCACATCCGATGCATCCGAATGAAATCATATGAAATGTATCAGACTTTGTTTTACTTTAACTACTCACGAGTTACTCTGGTGTAATTCAGTATCGTTTTCCATTGAAAACCATGTTGAAAGTTCTTAATGTTTTTGTTGTATAAGCTGTAGCTGTGATTTTTTGCTTTATTTGCAACGCCACTCCATATCCAAGCTTTTTTTAACCATATTGCTTGTGCCTTTGAATTTTCGATAAAAGCGACATTGTGACAGCCAACTAAAGAGAAAGTATATTTTAAAAATTCAATGTGGCATAGACGCACTCTAGTGTAAAACTCAGTTTTCCGAAAATGATAAAGTAAAAGTAGCAGTTAAGTGGCATTTAAACAATTACGAGAAATATGTTGTATGGGAGACGAGGAAGTACGGGTGGTGTAGTTTCGGCTTACGCCGGATACACTCTTTGACATCCTCTTTTGTTAGATTCCAAAACTGATTGCATATATAATAAAGCTACTCCATTGACTTATGATGTGTGACTGTCCACATTATCGAAATACATTTAGATACACTCGATCAGGGGTGAGTAGTACATAAATACTGTTCGAAGTTTTTTGGAGGGAATCTGGAAAAGGGTTTTTTTCGTTAAAAGTATAGAACAGAGTGTGATACTTCCGCTAATGCCTTTATGGCGAGAAAGAGAGAATAGCAGAAAACGGTTCATATACAGATATATAGCTTATTGAATATGATCAAGATTTTGGCTGCTAGTGTGTCTAGCTTTATTCAGAAAAGCGCTTCATGCAGTTTTATTTTTCAGTTACTAAATTTTAAATTCTATATAAGATGTGGGCTGCTGATCCCGTATTCTTTCTATATGATACGTACATGTATTAATATTAGCCATTACGTGCTGGTGCGGCGTAAAACAACATTAATCAATCAATCAATCATCTATGTGATGTTTGTCTTTGTTTTCTTGGCTTGTCTTTTCCCCTGGATTTTCGGTTTGATAACCTTTCGATTTCTCAGGTTTTTTCTTCGACTTCTATTTCTATTAAATATTTCGTACATGTACTGCAGTTGTCTGGGGGAAATAAGAAATAACAAAACCACATGTTTGACTACCCCCTATGTAATTATGATGCATGTCGTCCCGAAACGAAACGTTTCTTCTTTGTCGATTTTTCAATTCTTTGCCTTACATTTATCACGAGTTATGCAAAATCTGCGATCACGAACCAAGTTCGTACTAATATGTTTACAGAAATAAACTCTTACATCACAAAATATAGAATGTACCACAACGAATCCAATTCGTGATCTGATAAAACTTATTCGGAAATTTCGGGAATTGTCGTCTTAAGTGACACTCAAGTCCAAACGTTTTGAAAATCCAAATAAAGACAGAAGTCCAAAAGTTGTTCACAAATAGTTGGCGAGTACGGATAACAAAAGGTCCAAAATTTGTTCACAAATACTGTAGTTGGCGAGCATGGAAAACAAAAGGTCCAAAAGTTGTTCAAAATCTTTCTTAGGGTTCCTATGGATGAGGGTGATAAACCTTGGGTGGGTTAAAGCGTAATCCTCTTTCGCTCTTGAAGAAATTTTACTTTGATTTTAACATTTTTTAAAAACAAATTCCTTTTTTATCCGATATACTTCTCTTTGACCACGAATTTTTCCTGAGATGTACAGTTTCTTGATTTTGAATGAAAATAAGTTTACACGAAAAAAGGCTAGAACAGTATTAAATGGCTTAAAAATACATTTGTATATCATTGTAATTTTAGAAATAGTGTAATCAAGGTGAGATTTAAAATCTTATGTCAAGTCAGCTGTCCCCGAAACCGAAACTAAATCTGGATTTTCCTGGTAAGTACAATTCTTGTAAATGAATTTAACGCCCTCATGATATCGAATCTCTAGTTTTAGTTTCTTCTTACTTTTTAGTTTTTAAGGATAAATGTGAAATAAGCTGTACAAGTATATGATGGGACTAAGATTCCGAGAAAGTTTCATGAAATTACATCAAGCACTTTAGGGGGACTTGATACAAGATGTGTATCCCTTGTAGATATATTGCTAAGTCCACGCTATGTAATGGGAAATGCAAAAAAAATGTGATGAAAATACATATTTAAAATAGGAGATGCTCAAATGAACAAAGTAAATACGAATCTGTGAAAGTATCATAAATTCTATCAATTTGTTTAGGGGGTTGCAGATACAAGATGTGTACCTCTTTTAATACATGGAAAAGTCTGTGTATGCTATGGCAAATATCAAGGTATAAAATACAATGTATGAGATGCACAAGTTCACGGGGAGACTACGAAAGTGAAATTTTCGTGATATTTTATCAAGCATTTCAGGAGGAAATTCGAGACGTATGAACGCTTGGACATACCATCACTATATCCCACTAACCAACTTAGAGCGTGGGCATAAAAACAAAGAGCAGTATTCATTTATGTAAATATTGAGTCCACCCTCTTCTGTTTTAATGAATAATTAATTTACCATTTTTTCAATTCTTCTGGAATACTGAAGCTAATTAAACTATTCGGAATTATATAATGAAAATGAATAAAATTAAATAGTACATGATTGCATTTTAAAGTTCTTCACAAGAAAATGATTGATTGATGATTGATGGATTGATTGATTGATTGATTGAATGGGATTTGACGCACTTTCAGCAGTATTTCAGCTAAATCGTGTGGTTGAGGAAGCCGCAATATCCGGAAGGAACCACCGACAATGATTCATGTAACAAGTTGCTCAAAGAGAGATAACTCGGCTTTCATGTCTCATTAGAGTAACCAACAGAATTTGATGTTTTGCTTGTCGATTAGAAATCTATACATACCTTTGAAGATTTTCTTGTAAGAAACTGTTCAGTCGTTGAACATGATATTTGCAGAAATCTTTCATGTATGTTCCTGTACATATTTTAAACCTTATTGCTTAAAACGACGAAGAACATTTGGCCACATGGATAATCCTCGTCAGAAATCATGGCATGTTCAATTTTTGTAGATATGTTCCCCGAAGGGCTATCCACAAGTTTTATGCTTTTGTCTGTCAGCTGGAAACCTATTATGTCTGAATAAGAAATAATGACTGCAAACACTGTGCATCACATCACAGGCACTCGAATTCCGGACCCCTCTTCTTTTTCCTCATTTGGTCCCTCTTACAAAATTGGTATTGAAGCCATTTTTCCATATTTAACAGCATTTCGTGTGACAACTGTCTCGTTCCATAAACTTTGGTTTCTTGGTCCTGCTGCCATTCACTAGACCACATTTAACAGTATTTCGTGTAACAACTGTCTCGTTCCATAAACTTTTGTTTCTAGGTACAGCTGCCATTCACTAGTCCATATTTAACAATATTTCGTGTGACAACTGTCTCGTTCCATAAACTTTTGTTTCTAAGTCCAGCTGCCGTTCACTCACTTTAGTCTCGTTTCATAAACTTTTATTTCTAAGTCCAGTTGCCGTTCACTCACATTAGTGAACGGCAGCTGGAC
>JAOXYH010563855.1:0-13638 GCA_028566455.1 Botula fusca | reverse complement strand
ATTGCACTGGCATCAAGAATTCTGAAGAAGATTTTTAAATATTTAATTAATTTTCCCCCTTTTGGGCCCCTTTGTGGCCCCCTCCCCTGGAAGGATCAAACCGTCGGATACAATTTTGAAAGGGGACAATTTTTCAAATATTATATGTCTCTGATTTAAATATAATATGATAACTTTTGAGACGTTTGTGTATACTATATCTGCTTTAACTTGACATGGGTAACTGTATAAAAATGCAAGAAATCGCCAATAATGTATATAGATTAACAAACGAGTTTCTTTTAATCTAAACTTTTATCTTTTTCCAGACATGTTAACATTGTCTCTACCCATGTTATCGAGCTGAAATGTCGCTAAATGCTACACACTTCCTCCTAAAGAAATTATTCATTAAATCACCAATAATGCGTATGAATTCATTTTATGGACATATTAATTAGAATTATTTTTCGTTGATCTAAGACATTTTTGCATTGTTTCCAGATTACGTTAACCACAAATCTAGGCAAATACTACCCATTTCCCACAATTATTCAAACGGTAGGGGTAATACATTACTAGCTTAATGGGGTAATGGAAAAAATAATGTTAACGCGTCGTAAATAAAAGTAAACTAAATTTAAATGAAGAAAGACTGATAAAGATCAGCCCATGGTTATTTTGTATAATATTTTAGCAATGTAATACATATTTTAGGTAAACTTTTATGGAGACTTATTGGTGCTAGTTTTATACCATGTGATATATTTGATAAGTTTGATATAAAACAATCCAAATGTAACTTGGAATTATAATTTACTAATTCTTTCCTTTAAAAAACAAAGCATATTTTCGAACATATGAATAACAGGGGTATAAATTTTTGCTTCTCAGAAAATGTGTAAAATCATTTCAGAAATGATGAAGGACAGAGCTTTGGATGAGGGAGATAACTCTGTAGTTTTTTTTTTTTACATTTTGGGGTATTTAAGCACATTAAATTCAAAAGCATCATTTCGGGCTAGTACCAAAGTACTAACTACTGAGCTGGTGATACCCTCGGGGAATAACAGTCCACCGGCAGTGGCATCGACTCGGAGGTAGAAAAACAAAGTGTGATACATTCCATACCGATTTTTATGCATCGGATGTGCACATTTCATAAATTTATTACTCGTCAGCAATGCTAGAGACCAAAATAGGAAGCCAAAACCATCTACAGACAGAGCTTTGCATGAGGAAGATAACTCCGCAGTTTTATTGAATTTTGAGGCATTTAAACACATTTAATTTAAAAATATCATTTCGGCCTACTACAAAAGTACTAGCTCCTGAGCTGGTGATACCCTCGGGGACTAACAGTCCACCAGCAGTGGCATCGACTCAGTAGTAGAAAGACAAAGTGCGATACATTCCATACCGATTTTTATGCATCGGATGTGCACATTTCATAAATTTATTACTCGTCAGCAATGCTGGGGAAGGTTTCAATTCCTGCCTATGGACTAATAGGTTGTCGACGACAGCAAAGTTCGCCTCGTAGAGAGCATTTGCAATTTAATTTTAAACAGATTTTTAAGACCACTAAAGTAAGAAATCTTGGTTGTACACTGTTTTACTTTATTTGGAAATATGATCGACTTGTTCCCATCAAAATTTTTTTAAGTGTGTCCAAAAAACTGCACTTTCTTTATGAGCATGGAATAAACGATAACAGGCGGAAATCTTTTTCCACAAAATCAAAGTTGCCGTGATTATATCCGAATCAAAATTTCAATACGACTTTCTTCTAGGATTATCCAATTTTTGAAGAAATTCCAAAATGTCAGAAACTCAGCTAGGTGAAACATACTTTGTGCGAGGTAGAGGCGAGCTCAAAATAATAAAAAAAAAAAACATTTAAAATTTTGACCTTAGATATACGTTTTTATTTGGGAGTAAAAAACCTTCTATTTCCAAAAAAGATAATAATAATTAAAATTGTTACAATAAAAATAATAAAATGAAATAAATAAATAAAAGTATCGCAGAAGCTAGTGAAGTCCCTTTTTTCATAAAAGCACATTTTCCGCCTAAATTACGGAACTTATTTTCTCTTGTTATTTTCTTGTTTTTTCCTTATAAATAGGTTTACATTTTAAACATTTCAACAAAATTGCTTTTGCATGCAGTTTTGTGTAAGTGTGATGTAAGCCAGTTTGCGATATGACTATGTGGTAATTAAACATTAAGATATAAGCCTTAGATGGTTCTGAAAGATACAGGAAGACTCTGTACTTCAGCTACTGTTACAGAGAGCCTTGATTCACAAAGTACTAACAACAATGTACATACAGTCAAACTTTCGTCACTAAATCACCTAAAAGACTGTTCTAAATAGTTCGAGTTTAATATGTCAAACTTCAAACTGTAGTTGGAGAGATTTGATACTCTAAAGTCCCACTGTATGTACAAGATCAAATCTTCAGTGACTGTAACAAACAAACAGTCTTTTTGGAAAAAAAGGAAAACATAAGAAAAAAAAATTCTGTCCATATACTACATATACAGGCCTACTGATTAAATACTCAAATATGAGTTACCTTAATTAATAAGCACCCGAGCCTAAATAAAAATTACAGTTAATATGTAAAATGCATGTATTTATCCTATATTCATATTATGCTTTACACTGGAAATTCAGGGTATCAGAGTGTGCTGTAGAAACAAATGTATTGGTCTCTATGATTTGAGCATGTGTATGTGCTATTTATCATAGCAATCAATGTGTGCTCCAGACACGAACGTATCAGCTTCTAAGATCTGTATCAGTTTCTGTATTGCTATGTCACACTCCTTCACATTGTTCAAACATCTCTGAAAAATTTAAATATCATTTTACATTGTTGGCAAAAATTCCTTGCAGTACCCGTTAGTTCGTGTTTTAATCTTCCTTTTGTTCTGTTTTAGTTGGAAAAATACATTTAATTGACAAACACAGTCGGCAAATTTTTTGTCAAAACTTGCTATGAAATATTAATGAACTATCTCCCTTTCCTGAACGATGATAAGAAAAAATGTCGGAAATGTCATCTACTGATATGAGTCATCAAAACAACAGAACTTTTCAAAGATATCAATATACACCAGTTTTACTGTATGTCAATGACAAAAAATTCTTTGTTTACCGGTATAAAAAATAGGCGCATATAAGCAAGCTGGAAATGAGAACCTTACTACACAAACTCCTTTCATATTAAAAGACAGTCAGTTCCTGTAAAGTCAAAGACGCAGGAAACGGCTAATTAATTTTGAGGAAGCAAAAATTTGACGTATCCAATTTAATTTACTTACTTATTGCTAGGGTCTGCTTGATTTAACTGAAAATCGAGTCCAAGACATAAGCCCCCTGGACAAAATCCCCACCCGCAAGCAAAAGCCCCCGAACAAAAGCCTACTGGATAAAAGCCCTCCCCGCAGGACAAAAGCCTCCTCTAACTTATTATGAGCTTGATGTGTTTACGTAAACATATACCCGGTATACTTATCATTTTCTTTTGTTTATTTTAGTCTGTTTGTTTTCTTTTTTGTGTATTTTAAAATTTTTATTTAGTATATTTAGGAAGTCTTTTGTTGTGTATTCATATGGTTTAACTTTTTTTTTGTATTTTCTTAATTTTCAAGTGTATATTCTTTTTATATTTGGTATTGTATTTGTTTGTTTTGTTTTGTTTTGTTTTGTTTGTTTGTTTGTTTTTTTTTTTTTGTTTGTTTGTTTGTTTGTTTGTTTTTTTGTATTTTTGAATTTTTATTTGGTATATTAAGCAATTATTAAGATCATGAACAGATCACAGATCAAAATAATCATAATAAATTGGTTATACCATTCATCTACACTTTAGACTGAAATAAATTTCAAAACAAAATAAATGTTTAAATTTTACAATTTTAGTATTTATACATTTTTTATCAGGGCATGTAGTATAAATTGCAAGGAGATTAAATTTCAAATTCTACAATTTCAGTATTAATACAGATTAATAGAAACATTGTTTATAATGAATAAAATAATTTCTTATGGGAGCTTTTGTTCTGGGGGTGCTTTTATTCAAGGGCTTTTGTTCGGGGGGGCATTTGTCTGAGGGGGTGCTTGTCTTGATCCACCGAAAATTGACTCAAATCTGTCCAATATAATGATAGTTGATTCTGCTTACGTTTAAACATCTGTTTCATTTCAGGATCAACAGTATTGTCCCTAACCTGTGCCATCTTATCAGTGTAACATTGTCCTGGGCCATAGGATAACACCCTGTTGGTAGGTTCCTCAAATGCCATCACCTTGAAAAAGAAATTCCAAAATGTCAGAGACTCAACTTGGTGAACCATACTTTTGTTCCAGAAAGAGGGGAGTTCAAAATTTAAAAAAAATATATATATATTTTAAATAGTTTTGACCTTAGAGAAATACGTATTTATTGGGCAGTAAAAAACCTACTATTTCCGATCAAGATAATAATAATTAAAATTATTATAATAAAACTAATAAAATGAAATAAATAAATAAAAGTATTGCAAAAGTTAGTGAAGCCCATAAAATCAGATCTTTCGCCTAAATTACGGGACTTGTTTTTTCTTGTTTTTCCTTTATATATAGGTTCTCATTTTCAAACAATTTCAGAAAAATTGGTTTTGAATGCAGTTGTGTTTAAGCTTGATGTAAGCCAGTTTTGTGTGATATGACTATGTGGTTAATAGACATAAAGATATAACCCTTAGATGGTTCTGTGAGATACAAGAAAACTTCAAGTGCCATTACCAAGAACTTTAATTCACAAATTACTAACAACAATGTACATACCGTCAAACTTTCGTCACCCAAATACCAGAGGGACTATAGTTCGAGTTATGTCAAAGTTCTGCTAGATTCAAATTTGAGAAAGCTGCGTAAAAGTTGGAGAGATTGAAAGAGTAGTTTGAATTGTTCAAGTTCTTCGAGCTCACACCTCTGATGTTCCACTGCTTGTACAAGATCAAATCTTCACTAACTGTAACATGAAGGTTTGCAACACAAACAAAAAAATCTGTTTAAAAAAGAGTTAAAAAGTACAAGAAAATAATTCTATTTATATACTACACATAAAGTCCTATTGAGTAAATACTCTAATATGAGTGACCTTAATTAGTAAGCATCCGAGCCAAAATAAAAACTAGAATTAGTGATCTACTGATCACGGATACTCCCTCCCCGTCGAGGAAACAACACATTAAAATTTGAGGAAGCGGCATAAAAGGGTTGTCTTTTTTTTTAACAATTAGGGGCAAATAACTCTTGAAACACAAAAGCGATTTCGATCAAAATCGAACTTGACCTTCATTTTATAGTAGTAAACAACATATTAGAATTTGAGAAAGCTGCGTAAAAGCGTTCTCTTTTTATTATCTGGAAACGGAAAAAAACGTTATTTTTTTAACAATCAGGGACAAATAACTCTCGAAAGACAAAAGCGATTTCGATCAAAATCAAACTTGGCCTTCATTTTATTGTAGGAAACAACATATTAAAATTTGAGAAAGCTGCGTGAAAGCGTTCTCTTTTTATCATCTGGAAACGAAAAAAGTGTGACGGACGGACAGACGGACGGACATGTGGATCACTATATACCCCCTCCCCGGGGGAGGGGGGTATAACAACTTATTTTTTTGGGTGGGAGTTCACATTGCTAGTGCTTTGGTTCTCGGGTCGTCTATTTCGTTTGCTACATGTTTTTGATTTTCAGTTCTTTTTGTTTTGTCCTGGTTTCTGGTTGTTTGTTTCCGCGCTTTTGCCTTGTCTCTTGATTCACGAGTTTGTATTACTGCTTCAACCTGCTGTATTATGTTGCCGGTATTTTATTAAAATAAATGTCTAAGTAAATTTAATATGCATCAATATTATGGTTGATCTCTTGAAAGGACACCGAAGTGTTACATGTACTAATCTTTACCTTTGAAAAAAAAAGATCGCGAAAAAATCCCCTAAAAGATAAATAATTATTATAGGCACATTTTTTGCAATGTCTGATAATCATGTTTCCACTGACTCTTTAAAGCAGTTTATTGAACAAATATATTTAAACATTTATATACTGTTTTAAAGCAAAAGTAACTTTAGTGTGCATCAGTAAGGAAGTTGAACTTTTCCAAGATCACCGAAGTGTGACATGTAATAGTTTTTAAACCTTTTGCTAAAAACTGGGATCTCAAAGATTGTTTTCCAAAATAAAATGGGATCTCAAAGATTGTTTTCCAAAAAAAATTGGGATCTCAGATTGTTTTCCAAAAACAAATGGGATCTCAAAGATTGTTTTCCAAAATGTAGCAAATTATTACACATGTACGTATACTTTTACACAAAAAAAATGACTGATTCTGAGGATTCTGTAGGATATTTAACCGTTATATGTGGCTTTGTAAGCTTAATTATCTTTATGCATAGATATCAAGTTGACTTTTCCAATGCCACAAAATTGTGTAATGTCGCAGTTCTTTACCTTTGCATACAATGCAGAAATCCAAGATTTTTTAAAGAAATTTTTATTTCACATATATACGCAATGGTTTGCTGATTCAAATGTCTCATTGTGAAGGTTTTCTTACTTAATTTGGTGAAAAAATACATTTAAACGGTATAATGACCTTCTCATTTTTTTACACATGGAAATGGAAGTCCTATCAGTTTTTCTAATTTTTACTTTATGAATACAAAAATAAATACATAGATGAATAAATATATATAAAACAAATGCTTGTCCATCAGCTGCGGTTTACTTTCAAGCTGGTGGCTAGTTTAAAAAAATATGAGCAACTATAGTAGGAAAATTATCAAATGGTAAAGCAATAAACAAGTGGTGTTTTTCTTGTGACGATCAGTATATCTAAATGTTAAATGTTCTTGTGACGATCAGTATATCTATACAAATGTAAATACTTCTGCAGTAATTGTAAAATCAGTTCTGAAATAACTTTATAATTACTTGTTGAAAACTGTGGTTGAACATGATATTTTGAGTAGTGAATAATCATTTTAAAAAGATGATAATTACTTCCTTATATGCGCTTAATGGCCCGAAAGTGTGGGATGCAGTTATCAAGCTTTTCAAATAATGATTATTTTTTATATTTTTTCTCGATTCCCAGTACAATGAGTTCAAAGAAATATTTTACCTGGTATAGACATGGACATGCGCACTGCTTTTCGTACGGGCATGTCTGGTGTGGTCTTCGGGTGACAGTACTCTTCCGACATTGTGTTGACGTTAGTAACCACAATGCAAAGCTCGTTTCCGAAAACTTTCCATACCTACAAATTGTAAAAAAAATAAATGGGTACTGCAACAACACAATTAAACAAGCATTCAAAGGTCAAAGCAAGGAATGCCAAAACATAAGATTACCTAACGCAACTTTTTCAAAAATTTAAAAGTTGGACCCCTTGCCTCAATAAAAACTTCTTGACCTGGCAATTTCAAGTACTGACGTTTTGATATATCAAGTAAGGATTTAGACACTTCTGCAAGAAAGCTGTGACGAAATATGTCATTGAAATGTTGTACGTTATTTGTTCCTTATATTATTGTTTGATTTGAAATGAACGAATAGGAAACAAACGCACTTGTATCTTAAATATAATTTTATCAAAATATCAGATTTGTCTGTCTCTGCATCAGGTTATTAAAGAATTTTACAACAGCAGAATGTTGAAAGGGTCTCCATGCAAAATTCATCCATTGCTATAATATCAGTTGCACATGGAATGAAAGATCCCAATGATTTTATTGTTCAAGTATACTGCTGAACTGAAAGGTATTTCAATAGGAACAATTTTTAATCAGTAAATGGATCTTTTATAAGGTAGTTTTTTGAATTTCCAACATGTCCAACTAAATCAAATCAGAAATAAGAGTTATCTCCCTTAATTTGATAATTTATTTTAAATTCTCCGTTATCTATATGGCTACCAATTCTGTATTTAAAACTGAAAATCATTGTTTTTTAATATTACAAAGGTGTGCAATTTCACTATCAATTAAAAATCTGGCAAATCAGAAATTGCATGAGCAACCCACTGCCCGACGTTTACATGAACAACCTATTAAACCATTTCTAAACTATCATCCTTTTTACCTCAGCAAACGTTATATCTGGGTTATTCGTTTTAGCATCCAGTACTTTTCCTAGAAAGTTTTCAAATCTGTTGCCAGGGTTCCATCCGTAATTCCTCAGAAGATTCGGTAAAAGACTCAAGTATCCGTAAGATGCATCTGGAAAGAACAATCGACACAAAGTCTACAGCATTTTACAAGGGCTACTACAGCGAGAAAAGAGAAGAAACTAGAAAGGTTTTTGATTTCAGCCTCCTCTATGTAGATGATATACTTTCTCACAGTAATCCTAACGTTAAGTATTACCTATATAGTACCTACCCTAGTGAGCTTGAAATTAGTTACACATACTTCTGTAGTCCGAATTTCCCCTTACCCTCTACCCTCCAATTCTTTTTTTATCGGACAGAATCTGTTATTTATCCGGAATCAGCATTATGGATATCAGAGAACAATCCGGAGAAATATCAAAACTTCGTCCGATTCGATCACAATTTTAGAGATACTTTGAATATAGAAAAATGACCTAAATTAACAAATGTGTAAACAAATGGGTGCGAAAATGTGGTGTCCTGAATAAATTGACGACGATGACGAAACCCCAGCATGAAAATATTGCACATAGGCCTCAATAAAAAGAAAAATGATTCACCTTTTCACTCGTATAAACCAGGTACGGATGTTATGAAATAAAAGCAAACGAGATGCCTGAAGTGCGCAACCATGCGGTATCGCTAGAAATCCAGTTTTTGAAATAGGATATCGTTCTGACCCCAACCCGACAAAAAAAATCCTTAAAAATATTGGAGGGTGGAGGGTCAGAGGAAATTCGGACTAATACTTCTGCTTTATACCTAACTTGTATATTGAAGACAATTAAAATTGATAATAAACTTCATGACAAACGTGATTTTAACTTTCCAATATGTGAACTGTCCCTTTCTAAGTAGTAATATGTCTATGTCCTTGGCTTACGCTATCTACATCTAACAGCTGATTCGCTACTTTTGTGCTTATCTAGTTCTTGTTCTGTGTTTTTATGTTTTGCCTTGTCTATGGATTCACGTCCCCTTGCTGCTTTGGTTTTTCATTGCCGATATTTAATGGATAGAAGTCTGGGAAAACCGGGGATAGATCAAAACCCGAAAACCCAGGGGAAGCAGACAAAGCCAAGAAAACAGACAAATATCATATAGAACACATAATAACTGAAATCAGACCACGAAACTAAAAATTAAATGGACACCTCGGACTCCACAAAAACTCGGGGGCATGCAGCAGGTGCACCAGTAGGGAAACCGTCCTCTGTTTTTTTTTCTACAAACATCCTTAGAGTTACTAATGTCATGTCCGGTAGGTCACATCCGGAAACCGACGAAGAAGCCTATAATGTATGTTCCATGGTTGAGATAGACACACCATAACGATCAACATGTTCATGGTGGCAGCCGTAGAATTTTTTATGCAATGGCTTGATTTTAGATGGAACACAACCCTCATACAGAAGGTTATGTGAAGAGTGTTTTCAATGATGTAATGGCCAGCATGCACTAGAATAGCGTATGCTCTGTGAAATATAAACTCCATACGGTGGAGATAGGACTTTACTTCAAATAAATGAAAAATTGACTATTTAAAATGAGAAGTCATCGCGTTTGTCAGTTTGGTCAAATGATTTTCCTTCCGTCTATTTCTAAGTGTAGGTTAAGATAAGAGGCTGATCTCATGGTGTCGGTGGTATCCATTGGGACAGATGAGATGAATGTAGCCACCGAATCGTGAATAACTCAGTGACAAAACGTCATATATGTACTGGAAGGCGAGATTAAAGGACTTGGCTGAATGTCTTTCCTTCTTTTGTAGAAGGTTTGTAATGAAATCGACCTCAAACGAGTGCAAAAACAGGTCAGCGAGTAAAGGAGTGCAGTACTGTTGAAAAATACGTAAACCACATTTGGCAAATATGTTGTCGATCAAACACGCAAGTTTTTTGACCACATCTTCAGTGTATTTTGAAGACTTGTGGAAATTCTCTCCAGCACAATAAATTTGTATTGTTCGAGAAACAAGGATATATTATATTTCTGACTCTAGACTCCAGCTGTACATGTGAAACTGTGTTGTATAAAGTAGAAGACATTAAGTTTTTACACTATTATATTTTCACAAGAACCGGTAGATCTTTTCAGTTCTTCAAAATCAATATGGAGATGACGCAACGTCTTGAATAACAAGTATGATAGAAGCTTTCAATACCCTTTTTGACAGCATGTAGTACGAACATTATCAGTTCAGCAAGAGGTATGGTGATGCACTTTTGCAGATGTAGCGCTGTAACGTTGTTTGTAGGGATTTTTCTCCAACTTCTGTACCCAGTACAGTGACGAAAAACTGCAACCTTCAAAATTATTTGCAGTATTGTCTCGTCTTGCAATTAGTTATCAATACACTCTCCCACATAAACCTTTTATTATTTCGAGACCTTGATACCAAGTTCGACTATTTATCGCATATTCAAGAAACAAGAAATATAATTATATGACTGTTTTTCGCCCTGGATACTATTTCGTCATAGTCTTTATCGATCTTGAGGTATAATGAAGCGTGTTCAGCAGTAAGAGTTCATTTGGCAAATTCTGTTCAGGTCAAAAGCATTGAATTCGTTCGCTATTGGCAAAATTTTATATCTCCAATTTAATCAGTCTTTGACTTAATCTGCATGCCTCTGAGCTATAAATAATGTTGTAAGCGAGAGTTGTCAAGAAAAATAAACACAATTTCTTATATTTTTGGATGAAAATGTCATCTGCAAATGACAGGACCGGATGTTTGCCAACTGTTGAGTTTTTATTCATAATTGGTAATTGCGCGAGAAATACTAGTATCGAACTAAGCTTAAATATTGTGAGGAAAAGAAGCAATGAAACTGGAAGGTGACATGGTGTTATGGTTGTACGAATGAAAACTGTTCGAATGGATCCCACGTTATGCAAGCATGTCGTCTTGTCTACAGATTGACTCAATATGACACATTCATACCTACCACTAACGAGATCCTCCATGTCGACACTCATAATTTTTTCTACGTCATAAGAGTTAAACCCAACAGCGTACAGAGTTGCACAAATCGCCCCAATACTAGTTCCTGCATATCTTTTTATATTTTTCTGTAACAGGCCATGCTCTTCAAGTGCCTAAAAAGAAATTCAGTAGTTTATTTAGGATTACATATAACGTAAACTCCTTGACCGACTGCAATTTCTTATGTCATCAAGATCGTCTGAAGGAAACAGTCGATCTCAACCTGTCAGTCCGCGTATAAAGGTAAAAAGAACTGCAGTGAAAGGTATCTACCTGCTTAGCAATGAGAGTCTTGGTGACAATGTAGAAAACTTATAAAATTTCTAACTGCCAGAAAGATTCCACTGCAGGAAATCTAATTTGGCTATAACTTACAGGTAAATGTAATTAAAGACCTACTTTAGCTAAAGTAGAAAGACATGATACCGTACGAGGACGTCTACTTAAACTTTTCTTCACATTTTGTATGCTAATTAAGCTAGTCCGATGCACATATAATATATCACGCTAATGCCACAGTTAGCAGTCCAGCCGCTTCTTCTGATCTATCTGTCGTAAGGGAGACAAGTATACTCGCGCTGAAACATCACAATGAACTCGTCATTTTCTAGGTATGACAATTAATCAGCCCAGTCTACTTCATGTCGTCATGCCACACGATTAACTTAACCATCATGTGTACTTTAACCATTCCAAAACTATCGGTGAAGTCAATTTACTCCATCCATTTCAAATTATTCAACCCAGTCTGCTTTCCCTACTAATGCAGAAATTAATGTCTAGTCTACATAACCTGCCAATACCACTATTTACCGATCAAGTCTCTTTACTCGTCCGTTTCAAACTGACTACTTTTCTGTCTGTCATTTTCTAGTTCTCGTTGTTTGTTTCCACATTTTTTCCTTGTCCCTTGATTCACACATGTAGGATTTCTGACTTGAATTTGTTGCTTCGGTATTCTGTTGCCGATATTATCCTACCTACACCATAATAAGTCAGTCCTACATGATTACTTATCTGCCTATGCCACAGTAAGCTAGTCCTCCCAATTCCACATTGCTTACCTACACAACCTACGTCACACTAAGCCAATCCTACAATGACTACCTACCCTACCTACGCCATGGTAAACCAATCCTATATTGACTACCTACACTTCCTACGCCATAGTAAGCCAATCCTACATGGACTACCTACATGGAATATCTACCCTACCTACGCCACAGTAAGCCAATCCTCCCCCTTCCAAATTGCATACTTACCCTATCTACGCCGCAGTAAGCCACTCCTACATTGACTACCTACCCTACCTACGCCACAGTAAGACAGTCCTCATTGATTACTTACCCTACCTACGCCACAGTAAGCAAGTCCTTTGGCACCACCTCCTTCGAAGACGAGATTTTCAAAAGGGAAGCTGTACTGTGTAGAATCAATATGCTTACTTTGGTCATCAGCTTCATTATGATAGGTTACTTCCTCATCTAAATCTGTAAGAAACAGAAAAAACAAGACGCAAAATATTACTCTATATCTACATCAGTAGGAATAAGAATATTTGTCATGTCAAATTAAAAGAAAAAGAAAAGAGAGGTTACACAATGTTGTACAGTGATGTACAATGCACTTCCTCATCCAACATGAAAGAATAAGAAAAGAGAGGTATAAAATATACCTCGCCATCGTAGTCTGTTCTGAATAAAAGTCATCTAATAAACTGCCTCATGCAAAAATGTAAGAATTAGAAAAGAGAGGTTGTATAATGTTCTTCTTCATGTCAAAAGGTAGAAACCAGAAGAGAGGTTGAATGGTGTACCTCATCGTTCAAATCTGTAGCAATCAGAAAAAGGTGTTATATACTGTACTTGCTCATCTCTATATGTAGAAATTGGACCAGAAGCTCACTTGAGCCTGCATCGTCCATCTGGTTAAAATCTCTTCTAACATTTCTTTATTTACAATTTTAGCCATCGAAGAAATTATTATTGCTAGTAATACCTAATGACCATTCTGGTTAAGTCAAGATCAAACTGGCTCAGAGGAGGGGGTATTGCTTTTAGATGAATAGTATGCAACATCCAGTTTTTTTAATAAGTAGCGGAAATGCATTCAACGAACAAATGTTTTAAAGTCTCTGAGAACTTTCCACAAAACCTTCATACATTGGAATTGATGTTAGTTATATATCAGAATATTATCTGGTAATAGCTCTGGTTACTTTAATCCTGGCATATTACCGGTATTCATTTATTCAATTTGTAAGAACAACTAATAAAGTTTATTAATAGTATATAATTATGTAGCATGATGAATATTTTTGACAAAGTATTGTTTTAATTTTATGTTTCAATTATCAAGTAAATAAATATACCTGTTCGTCTTTTAAACTAAAAACAGAGTATACTATTTTTTATACTTCTCAGATAAATGACAGAAAACAATATGATAGATGGCTTTC
>JAOXYH010562748.1:0-13640 GCA_028566455.1 Botula fusca | reverse complement strand
ACTGCTCTTTTGTTTTCTATTAGATGGACACATAAATCACCTTCCTGTATTTTCATCAGAGAAGCTACCTTTACCCTGAATTTTATTGAAAATAGCAAAACACAACTAATAATCATTGTGAAAATAACAATATTTAGTTACAAGACCAGATATCAGGGTAAATGTAGCTTCTCTGGTGAAAATACAGGCAAGTGATTTAAATGTCCATCTTTAAATAACAGCTGACAGAAAACAGAAGAGCAGTTGTAACAGTTGAAACTGAGATGACCAGTTGCAAAAAAAATATGTTGATGGTCTGACTGTTTT
This sequence comes from Botula fusca, assembly GCA_028566455.1. Taxonomy (NCBI): domain Eukaryota; kingdom Metazoa; phylum Mollusca; class Bivalvia; order Mytilida; family Modiolidae; genus Botula; species Botula fusca. Next base: position 13,334 of record JAOXYH010562748.1, on the reverse strand, counting down.
GATAGTAACACATTGATGCTTTTTTTGCATACAGTATTTCTTGAAATCTTTAACTAATATAATGTACAGTACATAAAACATCACTTCCAGGTGAGGTCTACGAGATAACAGATACTGCTACTGTCTTCCTTACATAGTTCTGCACTAACTTCAAATTACTTTTGGTGCACACTTAAAGCATGTGGCTTACTTCATTTAGAAATACTACCTTATTTAGATCAAGAGTTTCCAGAGCTTTTCTGTCACCCTTACTATCAACAACAGCTGGAGAATCTTCTGTCCTGCTGCAAGTATGTAACATATAAATCTTAACACAAACAGTTAAATCATTAAAAAATATCACTAAGAAATCATACAGTCAAAAAGACAAACTGTGAAGAGACTGTTTAAGCATTAAAAGACAATAAAGCAAATACATCTACATTTTATCCATTTTAATTCTGTTTTTGCTGAAAAGCAAATATATCTGATAGACAATTTCGCCTTGGATCATATATAAAAACAGAGAAGCAGATGTAAAATTTGTCATTCCTTCATGTATTTATTGACGTACATATATTACACTGCTATATACCTGGAAAATGCTCTTAAGGGGAAAAATACTCTTATCTGGAAAATGGCATGCGTCGGCAATGATGGACACGATTTAAATCTAGGACTATCGTAAGTAGGTCTGTGCTCAATGTGACTCAGTTCAGTTGAGTATTGGGTGAAAATTGGGTTAAACTAGCAAAAATTTGCCTACAATACCTAATCAATCTTTAAAACATTTCCATCATCCCAACACTCACCCAATACTTTCTTATTACCATAGAATTAAACCGACTTTCAGACAAGATGCATTTCAATAGCTTTCTAAGCCACATGACAACCCACAGATAATGGTTGATCAGACATTTTACATGTTAGAAAAGTGGTTATCTCCTTGACATATACTCCACATTCTTTCCTATAAATTTTAACAAACCAGGAATAAAATCAATTGCACAAAGTTACATACATGTATGCCAGTACACCATGACATGTCGAATAAATAGCACTGAAATACTTTGGAAATCGGCGAAAGAAAACAAAACTTGAAAATAACAATTTTAATTACAAATACCACATTAATAAATCAATCTGATGGTTGAACAATTGTTAGTTTAAAGTCTTTCAAAATGCATTATTCAAGGTACTGACATCTCCTACAGCATTATATGTTGACTCACATTGAAACAAATCTTCGGCAACTGCTGACATTAAAGAACCAGAACTTAACATTCGATTCATCCTGCTATATCTTAGGTATGAGGACTTAGTTGTCCATCCAATATGCGACATTATATCATCTGTCGACCCACCCGAAAGTGACAAAGTTATTGCGCATCCCCCTCTTATCCCGTGCGGCGTCTCACCTGCATCAATCCCTACCTCCTTCAAATATTTTTTAAGCCTGTCATACATGACATTAGAGGAGACCGGTTTATCCAATACAATTTTCCTACTGGAATCAAGAGTTCGAAATAAATAACCACAAGACAAGTCAACACCCAACTCCTTCATACTGTGAACGTACCTATCTAAGGCATGAACTGGACAAATTAATTTGTCGTCTAGCTTCGAAACCGAAAATTGATTTACCTTTCCCTTGCTTAACGTTTTGCCAACTGTATGGGTAAAAACAATTCCTTTATCTCCTGGAAGCTTCTTCAATTCTTGCGTTAAACAAAGTCCCAAATCATTTGCACGATCTCCAGAGAAAAACTGTATCTTAAAAAATGCTTGATCACGCAAATACAAAAATCTATTACTTACTGAAACCGCACCCTGATTTGCAAGCAAAGAATCAATATGCAGTGAGATGGATTTAAGTTTGCCAATAAATAAGGGTTTAGCCTGTTTAGGAGTTACGTGCGCCACTGATTGTTCAACTCGAATCCCTTGTAAATATTTCTGAACTTCAGGGCTACAGATTGGGTTTCCAAAATCTTGCGATATATTCCACTTATCCCCTCTTCCCTGGGATTCAAATATCGACTTGAGCTGACCTAAAATTGATTGAACCGTACCGACAGCCAAACGTTTCGGACAGGAACAAGACCATGATCCTAGCTTACCCAAATTGGGACAGGAAATGCTATGGATTTGAGTTCTACCTTTTCCATCCTTTTCCACTAAAAACCGCTTCACATCCATAGGAGTAGCATTGAATAAATTTCTACCACAACATCTTATTAACAAAAAACTTTCAAATTCCTTTTCGAGGGCAGACTTTTTCTTCTTGTAATTTGTGTTATCCACCAGGCCTTCTAAATACTTCAACCTTCTCTCTACACAATAATCATCTACATTTTCTTTAACAAAAACGTGACCATCCCTCACACAAGAACAAAAATTCACCAAAGTAGGATTAAACTTGGGTAAACTGCAAATCTGACAACAATTCGGCTGCCATAAACCAACCTAAAAAGAGACGAAGAAAATCCAAGTACAAACAGATTTAAAATTTAAGGCGCGCTGCGATAAGATTCCACTGTAACCCTTTCCTATTTAACACGTAACCTGCTTTAGTAGGATACAGTATGACCCCGAGTTCCCCTTTTTTGCCCAAAACAAACGATTCCCGTACATGAGACAAGTAGTAAGACCACCAAACCGGCCTAGGTTCAAACTCTGGTAGAACAACAGTGCATTCTGACACCCTACTTTGCCCGAGGTATTTTAGAATCGGAAAAATGAGCCTAAATGGTGGAAAAACGTAAGGATTGACTTCCGCAGATAAATTTTGTGAGAATACATTTACCCCTGCTGAATTTACGGTTGGGAAAGGAGTGAAATGACGTAGAGGTGCCCCACCTTTACCTACCATTACATTAGAATCTAACGACATTAAATCTACTGAATGCGGGCCGAAAGCCGCCTCAACTCTTTTCCAACTTTCATTTGATAACTTTGAATCCGAGTAAGAAATTCGCCTGGACTCCTTATCCGCCTTATTACTTTCAGAAGCAACATACTGTAAACGCAAGTCTACATTGTAAGAACTACATAACGAAAACAACTCCTTAAGAATTCCATTCAATGCAGAATCCCTCCCACCCTCGTTTTTCCATGCATGCACAACTGCAAGATTGTCACAGAAAACATCAACCCTGTGATCCTTAACCTTTTCTCTAATCGATTTAACAGCATTAACAATGGCATTTGCCTCCTTAATATGTATGGGCCTCTTATCATCACCGGACCAAAAATCACCAAATTCCTGGACATTACCATCCAAAACAATGTAAGCACCCCACTTGTATAAAGATGCGTCCGAAGATAAAAGCACCTGCATATGCCTTTCCTCCCGCCAAGTAACCCAACCATGCCAAGTATCAAGAAACCTCCAAAATTCCAATTCCTTTCGTAAATCGTCATATATTCGAATGGGCCTACTATTCTTGCTAGCAAGGCATATGGCCTGATTTATCTCCCTTGAATATAAGCGGGCAGCAGGAACAGCTAGACCTAATGAAATGCATTTCCCAGCAAATCTTTGAAGAGTTTTCAGAGAAACTTCCTCTCTCCCCAAAATCATATCCCTAAGACAAGCGAACGAAGCTTTCTTATCCTCTGGTAGAACAAATGCTAACTTTTGAGAATCACACCACATTCCTAAGAATTTCAACTTCTGAGTAGGAACAACTGCACATTTTTGAATATTCAAAAAATATCCAAGACGAACAAGAACTTGGCAAACTACATATAAACCCTTCAAAGCCATAACAACAGAACTCTCTGGATGTGTCCCATTCTCAATCCACTGGCAGATTAATCGGTCATCAATATACAGAAGAGCTGGTACACCTAGGTCACGACAATAACTGATAGGAATTAAGCCTGTCGTATGATAGATAAAAGCACTAGCTTTAAAGCCAAAGGGTATAGTGTTATAGACCATAAACCAACCTGCAAACTGAATACCAAAAAACTTCCTACTTGCGGGACTCAACAAAACGTGGTCATATCCAGACTTATCGTCCAATGACGTCATGTAAAAATTTTTTTCCACAATTCGAGGTACCTCCTTTAAAGTATCTAACTCAAAAGGGTGATCCTTAATCCATAAATTCAAAAACCTCTCATCATGGCAGAGTCTGGGCTTAGACGGCTCTACAGTAAGGGGTAAAACTAGATATGGTGGTTCACATTCACCAACCCTACCAACTAACGAAATTGATCCATTTCTTACCCTTTCCAACAGTGTCAGGGAAATGAAATCTACAAAATTTTTACAAGATGGGGAATTTGGAAAATAAGCAGGTGGAGGAATATCTGAATCAAAATGCTGACCCTTGAAATTCCCATTAAAATGTCGGAACATGTTAATGACATCAACTCCATTTTTTACCCAATCCAAAACATGTTCGGGTGCTCCTAATTTTTCCCATTCAGATACATTGTTACTTAAATTACCAGCTACATAATAATTTGGATTTCTAAATGAAATATTGTCAAAATCAAAATCTGCTCCCGCGGCAACCTCTTCCGCACTCAAGCAAGATAGGGGCTGGGTCGTCTCTCCAGATGTATTTTGCCAAAGTATATTCGACGTGTTTCTTGTAGGTATCCCTTCTGGGTTGAAATCTGCCCCAAATTCCCAATCATGTATAAATATATCTAGTTTTGCTTTCTTCCTCACCCCTGATTCACTCTGAAAAGTGAAATTAAAATACTTTAGCTAACTCTGGAAGAGACGCCCAGCCCATATCCCGCGTGAAAGGAATTCACTCGGAGATCAGTGCTCCTGGGAATAGGGTAGGCATCAAAATTAAAGACAATAAAATTGAAAACATCTCAAAATTAACATATCAAACACATCAAATTCATAATATTTAACTACAAAACGTCTATTTTTCTTTTTTAAGTTTAGGACAAGATGACACAAAATGTCCAGTTTCCTTACAGTAGAAACATTCCCCGTTATTATTCCTGCGTCCTCTCATACGGAACGGTGGCCTTTGTCCAAAATAAGGCCCCTGCATCAACGGCTGAAAACCAAACGGCATTGTAGGATACGGGAAAGGACTCTGAGCTGGAAATTGATAACCATTAAAATTAGACGGAACGTTTTCTTTTTTTGACTCCATACTGACATCCCTTTTATTATCTGAATCTTCGTATTTCTTTGATTTAACCCAATCAGCTATTACTGATGCGATCTTTTTGTCTTCTTGGGATCCAAACATTTTAAGAACTAGACCAGCGAAGTCTGGGCTATCTTCGTATTTCCTACACATTGCAAAAGACTTAGAGAAAAAACTGGCTTCCTTGTGATTATATTTATGTGCCGCCTCAACCAGCATCTCTATAGCTGCAAGTAAAACGCTTGGAGATGTCATTTTCGGTCGTGATGCTAATGTTCTAACGTAACTTAATGCTTCATCTACCTGTAGTTCATTGCTCTTGTGCTTTAATGCCTCTAAGTCATCCCTGATTGCCTTCAGCTGTGTAGAAGTATCATTAGGATTTGCTGCAGTAGTAGCGGTAATACTAGCACTTGATTTTTTGTTGGTCTGCACAGGAACCGGAGCAGTGTCTCCACCAACCGAAACTGACGTGCCTGAAAAACATTAAATCCACAAACTTTAGACAAAATATCAAGGGGTCAAATATGTCAAATTCAAATAAAGACCCAACGTCAAGTACTATTTTAGACTTTAGACTCCAGTTCAGTACTTTAGGCTTTAGAAACCAATCAAATATAAAATATACAAAAGGAATAATCATATAACCTATGAAAAATACAGTTAAAGCAACTACAGCAACAACTTTCAAAGAGAAAAAGTGGCAAACAAACAAAGAAAATAATTTGACTTTGAAAAAATAAAATATTTACTCCCGTTAAATCACTTTCTATTTTAAGTTGATAAAAAATCAAATGCTGGGCATCACAACTACTTAATAAATCTAGTCTGAACCAAACTTTAAACAGCCTGACGATGGGCCAACAGCAATAAAAACGGAAAGAACAGAAAAAATCAGTATTAACTTTTAAAACCATACCTTCAATATATTTTTTTTTTTAAGATGCATATTTTATATATGTACACTGCTAGTCGAAAAAATTAAGAACAGCTCTCAAATTTCAACTAATCAAAATACATATTTAATATATAAAAGGAAATACCTTTTCCTTCGTCTAGTCTTTGTCCCTTAGGTGCACCAACAGTATTGGCCAACTTGATAGTCTCATGCAGTATCAACCTTGCAGTTTCGATACCGTCTTCTTTGCCCGTAAGAACTACAACATCCTTAAATGACTCTCCTGAAATCAGAATGTAAATATCATAAAATTGATAAAAAGTACTAAGGCGAGCAAAAATTAAAATAAAACTATTCTGATATTCTACCAAAACTGTAAATAAAAATGAAATCGCATTATTTTGCTAAGACGAAAAATCAACTCGACCAAGTGAAATTTAATACGCTCAAGGAGTAAAATTTATCTAAATTATTTATTTTAATGGTATATATATTTTTTACCTAAATACAGGAATAGGCCGGGAAACGCCCATAAAAAGTGAATACAATTTAACCGATGTTCAATACCTGAACAAAGATAATCTATAATCACCTTAAAATAAATGTCATAGAATGTTAATTTTATGCACGAGTATACCCCATTACCATAACTTACAGTTTTACAGTTACATGTCCAGTGAAATAAACTTCTAACAAACATATCATACCAACCAAATGACCCGCTAAATCATTGACAATACAAATGAGTCTCCGAAAAGATATGTTCGACGAACTCAATTTACATACCCGTAAGTTTCTCAAATTCCGCAATAAGTTCCTCCTTAGAGTAACTCTCTAGTGGAGTGTCCTTTTTGAGTCTGGACAATTCTCCAATAACTGTGTCCTGGTCAGTCGATTTTGCCCTTAACACCACCGGTATTAAACTCTTCCCGTGCAGGGAGTGGTTTGTTTTCAGAACTTGAACACCAGTTGAAGCCATACTCCTGCAAAACACCAATTACACTCAAAAAATTGAAAATTGAATAATATCATACACCGCAAAAACTTGAGGCGTCTTAGATGAAAGCTCCATACTGTAGTTGATACCCGTGAAAACGGGCATATACACCGTTAGGTTTCCGTATGGAACGGGCGATACACAAAAATGCATATCCCACTACTTTCAAATAAAACGCCTCTATCTATACCTACAAAACTATACTAGTAAATTACCAATAAATAAAAACAAATTGGGGTGATTCAAATACAATTTCAAATGCAAAATTGTCGAAAATATGAGCAAATATCAGCATACACCTCCGCTCTTAGATAAATACCTAACAACGATATAATTCGTCTAATACTGGTAACCGCAAACAATAACATAAAAACCTACGGAAATAATCCACAAAAATGTTTATCAAAATAATATCATTTGAGCTTTACCAAAAGAACAAGAAATTCATAAGTAAAATTACAAGCAAAGTCCAACACCTCATAATTACAGAAAAAATTATCAGTAAATAAAAAGAACACCTTACCATAAACGAAGTGACTCCAACAACGACCACCGCGAAAGTGAATTCGTATAACTTTAAAGTACTATATTCGACTATCTCCTTTCTGCACGCTTTACCTAAAGGCGCGAACATGTATGACAATACATGTACCCCATTATTGAACTCTTGTATTGTGACGTTAAAATAACTCACAAATCCGCATATCAAAATGTGTTACCAAATAAACTGTACTCTGTCGATCAAAACATTTAACAACCATTGAAATATCTAAATAAAATAACAAATCAAACTCAAAACCTGTCACAGTTTCTTTTTGCAACCGATACCTTTATCTCCTCAACAAGACCTTTCTTGGAGCACGTAATATAAATAACATGTCACCTGAAAAAATTTCTAAAATGATCAAATTACTGTATACCACCAGTTATAAAAATAAAACTTGTAAACTACCTTACAAAAATACGCTCAACAAGACCTATCTTGGAGCCCCAACACAAATAAAAAAGAACATTAAAATAAAAATCACTCGATGAGACCTTTCTCAGAGCTAACTATAAGTATCGAGAAACACGTCCGACTTGGCCGGTAGCTGCGGCTCAAGTATTGAACTATCGTCACATCTCGCGAGACCCACTTACGATATAATATAATTGACTGTCTGACCTTTTAACCCGGGGTTGAATACTATAAACACCGCCGGGAGTTACTTTTAGAAGCAAAATGGAAAACCTTGCAGAAGCCAGAAAACGCCAGTGACATGAAATTGTATTGGCATGACATAAAATTCCATAACTTTCAATGAGACTTTTTTCATTATTTAGAATTTAATTTGATTTCCATTATTTTTGGCTAAGGAGGACCTTAGTTTTCTTATTTTATAATTGCTTTTAAAGTTGGCTTAATTCAAATAAACTTTCAAATTTACCCGACTTTTTTTTAAAGCTTTAAAAACATAATTAAAAACGGGAAAAAATCTAACCTCCGTAACCGAAAGCTTTAATGATTAAATAAAACCACATATAATATATTACAAGTTTGGTTCATAACAACTTTTTTCTAATCATTAATCCTTACTTTATACACACAAAGTGAACGTTATTTGGAAACCGTTTTTATTATAATATATCTTGTTACGGAGGTTAGTTAATTTCCCACGTCAACTTTAATTCTCAAGATGAGAAACGGTAAATATTCAGAAATGTGGAAGCTGCATTTGCTATATTTTAGAATAACTGTTAATTGAAGTTTGACAAGCCCTGGATATTTGTTCTTGGATTTCAGTTATTTATTTTAACCTCCGTAACGATTTGGGTATGTCTACTTTCATGACGTTGACACATTTTCTAGTTGATTTAGGACTCTCAAACTAGTTTTTTGTTGATATTGAATGTATCAGTGTAAAATTAAATATAAGATAAAATGTTTACTATTCAATTTACCGAATTATCAGGAACAGAAGCAGAATAATATGAATTCATTGCATTTTTCAATTTTTCATTTCATTCGTTTTGTGTTTGTCTTTTCCCTTTGCAAGATGGAACGACCAGTAACCTCTCTCACATTTACATATGGAAACACATTGTAAATGATGTAAACTTGGTTCGTCGTAACAGGACCCGTTTCTTTTTCTATCCGATTTTATTCCGTTATAACCTCCGTAACAAAGATGTTGACCATGTGTTACTAAAACTGATATAACTTAAATTCTAAAAATATTTCACGTGTGATTTCTTGTAAATGAATGACCAACATGTTTCTGATAAAATATATTACTCCGTTTTGCCTTCATACGGAAGTTCATTTTTAACAATTGCCGGATTTTAATTGTACTCATTTTTTGGGAATGACTGTATAGACGTCTATGACTTTATTATGACGTCGAAGGCTTTCATCACCCGAAAAGTGGTGCTTTTACAGCTTTTCATTCTTTTCACAATGTTTTTAAAGTCTTCGTATAATAAAACAATTTTGATTTTGGAATATGTTGCAACAAGGATTTTTCATCCCTCAAAATGATATATTCACCTCGCATACCGCTCGGTAAGTATAACTTTTTTTGGGGTTGATTAATCGTGGTAGCAACTTTTTCCAACGTCAATTATTCAATGTCATCTCGTCTTCAACACAAAATTACTCTAGCACGTTTGATTTTGAAGTGGATTATGACAAAATTGAGCAAAATATATTTTGCGCACAGTATAAAATATTTTCGAATTGTAGCTTACTGCTGTAAAATGTCGGATAATTGGACATCAAAATCAAATATGAGAAACCCCTGTTTCGTCTCACTTGCTGCGATTAGCAATGCTATAAGGACGCAGCGGAAGTTGCATCGACGGAGTAATTTTGAACTAACCTTCACCTTAGTGGTAGCGCAGCATTATTATTATGTGAAATCACGTAGGGTTCATATATCGGCAACAGAATACCGACGTAACAGGTTCAAGTGGTAATCTAAAACTCGTGAATCCAGTGACAAGGCAAAATCGCGGAAACAAACAACAAAACTGGACAAAATAGAACTGAAAATCAAAAACCTGTAACAAACTAAATAGAGAACCAAAGCACTAGCAATGTGAACTCCAACCAAAACCCGGGAGTGACATCAGGTGCTCCGGAAGGGTAAGTATGTCCTGCTCCGTTAACGGCACCCGTCACATTGCAAATGAGAATATCCCGTGAAGTGTCAAGTCCGGTGAGGAGGTTTCAAATCCGGTTGTTGAGAAATCAAACAGAAGATACCATGTCGCATTTGTGAGATGGATACATCATACCGATCTACCAAATCATGATTGGGACCATAGCCTGACAGGTGGCGCCTAGTGTATGATTTTCAAATCATGTTCATGGTCCAGTAACTATGTTGTTTTTCGTTAACAATGCACGAGTTTTTTGTTTATACCTATAACCGGAAGAGCATTTAGCATGAATCTATTGAAAACCCCTTTTTATATATGCACGAAATGTAACTTATATAAAAATAAATTATCACTTTATGAATGACAACCGCAAAAACAAAACAAGCGGATAGAAAATCTCGAAATGAAAAAGAAGTAAAGAAGACGCGGATTTCATTTGACTGTTTGAATTATTAGTCAGAGTCCTATTTAAAATGCAAATTTTCCGTCCAAGGAACTAAACTTATTTGTACACCATACCCATGACCCTGTCAAATAGGAGCGAACTGTCGAACAGGTGCACGGATAGATATATATCTCTCCTAATTACGAAATACGTAGTAGTAGGAGAACATCTTCCTCTGTCGTCGTAGTATGCTTTGTTAATATATCCTGTTTAACGGAACCCAATGAATAGCTAATAAGGACTTAGTACCTCATATTTCTAGGTAACTTATGTTCCAGTTTTAAGGACACACACATACACACACACAAAAGCTGCTATCTAACTATAATTGCCAATATAGAATCTTAAATCTTTCGTCAGTTGTTTCTTGTTACGCATTTCTTGTTTTTAGTTTCTTTGTTTTGTTGCTTGAATGGTGATTGTTACATTCATTGTTCTGTCAATTCACGGTCTCGTCTGCTTCCTTATGGTATGCGAGCTTGAATGACGGTTTTGGTATTTTCTATATTTTATTATCTAAAAAGAATTTCAACCTACAGAATCATAACAAGAAAAATAATAAAACAAAAACGAAGCAAACGATTTAAATAAAATATGAATAAGTAATTAAAAAAAATTAATATAAAAATAAAAAATAATATACTTTTCAAATTCCAAGAAGCGGAGAAGATTGCTTTGATTGTTACTAGAAAACCGGAAGCTGTTTATCCTACTTGGCTATGGTCCTAGTTTTGGGTTGAGTCCAAGCAGCTCATTTACCTTGTAGTTTACGTGGTTTTCTGGTTTTAGTTTATGTAAGTTTTATGATACAGTTATGTCGAGCCCATAGGGACCATCAAATTGATTTTGACTTAAGCGAGAATTCGAGTTATCGGGAGTAAATTTGTATAACTAGTACAGTTGAAGGTCCAGAAAATGTGTTCGAGTTACCCAAAATTTTGTCTTAAATGTGTTCGAGACAACTAGAGTCAACTGAATTTGTTAATGTTTTCTGAACTTTGTCTTTGCCCCTTAATTTGGCTTTTAGGTCATCGTTCTGGCTGCGGTTTTCCCTGACTTGCAATTCGCACACTCTGATATTATAAAAGGCAAGAAGCAAAACTTTAGAGATTAAATGTCTAGAAAAAACGGATATGGATTGGTGTCACAAATAATGCATAAAATCACAGTTATAGGTATACAACAAAAACATTCAAATTTGCGATATGGCCGTCAATAGTGGAAGGCCACACCACAATGGAAGTTCTGAATGACTGCAGAGTTACTATTGAGTAGTTAAGTTTAGCGGTACAAGTTTGTCTAAAATTTAATATCTATGATACTGATGATTCACACATCGCAATTTTACTGATACAGTATAGCAAACATTTATTTGTTTTCTGACACCAGCTTTATCAGGTGCTGTCATAGAGACGAGCCCGTATATAGAATCCTATTATCAACCATGCTGAAACTAGTATAAAATATTTATATTATTCTTTTTGTCAGTTATTTCCATTTGACTATTTTGTGTGGTCAATTTTCACAATAAGATCCGAAATTTTCATTTTTATGAATGTTCACCTTGGAATTGACTCGTATTATCATATATATTTTCCTTTGTGAAGTTGTTAAAGGTAGGTTTTTGGATCACCAGACATAGGCGTGGATCCTTAGATATTCCTAGTAACGAAGCTTGTCGGTCTACCTGGAGATATCAAAGGAAATTCAATGATAAATAATTCATTCTTTTTAATTCATTTCAGCCTGAACTGCATTTGACTGTATCTAGGATGCCTGTTGATTTTTACTTGGACTTGGTATGCTCCTTTCTTTTGAACGCATTTGAACAACTCAGTTGTTGTGGACAGAACAAAGTCGAAGATCAGAATGCAGATAGTAGAAAAGAAAAAAGTCTAAAATGTAAAATGGTAATACTTGTAATGCGGATGGTAATTGGATTTTTATTCAATGCTGCTGCTCTTGTTACAATTTGTATAGTGAACAGAGATGTATTTATAAAAGAAAAACCTGCTTTAGAGTTGTTCGTAACTATTGTTGTATTTACTGCGTTGTGCTATGGAGTAATGACCTTGCATTAATAATGTCAATGAAATCAACCTCAAAACAAGGAGGAATGAATAACGATGAAATTCTACATTTGATATCATGTTACAGGATATATGAGATAGTTTTTGATATTCTAATATTATTTTACAGCTTAGTTTTGTCAAATTGGAGGATGACCGATTTTACTGTAGCTACTACAGTGTTGTCCTGTGTTGATGTTGTTTTAAGTTTCATCATACTCGGCAGAAATATTTATGATATTGATATGAAAGAAGAAAAGTCTTTCACGGTTTTAGTATTGTGCTTGGTGGTAATTATACCAATTATACCGATTTTCATGCTTCTATATCAATTTACAAATATATCTTCCCCATGTAAAACGCAAAATAGAACAAAGATGCAAGTCAACAATGAAAAAATAAACAGGGAGTAATATCATCCCACACTTCAATTCCAAACAAAAACAACAAACCAAAAAATGTATACTTTTCTTCTCATATTTTAACTTAACATGTAAGAGAAAGTCATCTATGAAAATTATGAAAATTAGAATTTTATAAGTTCACCGCTAACTTGTAATATCTATAAGGATCTTTTATGACACATTATTTTGTAGAATATTTTCTTTATTAACCATTTTTGTTTGTTGATAATTGAAATCACACATTTCGTTCTACTATATAAATCTCATAT
>JAOXYH010562747.1:5905-21519 GCA_028566455.1 Botula fusca | reverse complement strand
ATCTTTCAGTAGAGTCAAACATTTATAGTCAGTCCACCATGATAATGTGTCAAACATTAACTGTAGGTCCACAATTATCCTCAACGTACAGGGTTCAACTGGCGGGGGCATCTGTGTCCCCATGGGCACATTCTGCCTTTATTTAATCAGTGAATGACATGCAAGAAATATGCCAATTTTTGTACAAACTTTGAAACATTACATGTAAAGAAAACACAAAAGGGAACCAGATATCAACAATCCATACATTATATCAAAGTTAAAGACAAATCAGATGAGGCGTTTTAGAGATAGTGTACGACATGCAAGAAATAAGCTAATTTTTTTTAACAATCAAAGTCCCATAAACTCCAGAACTATGAATCAGAAATTCTGAGAAAATGAAAGGGAACCAGAGATCTCCAAACTTAACATAAACTTAATAAGTTACATATCAGATCACTTTTATCTAGAGATTTACTTTTTCTCTTTTTAATAGCCATTAAAATAGATTCGTTTAAGTTTTTTTAACTGAAAAAAGGCATTGAGTAGTAACAATTTTTAACATGCTAATGTATAATTATCGGGCTTTCATACAGAATGGATTTCATATAATTTCTGTTAATAAAATTCCATACAAATCCAAGCAATCGGACCAGCTTGTTGGTAATTTCATGTTCAATGAAAGCATTAGCTCTAAAAAAAGCTATGCAAAATCATTTCCACATCCATAATCAAACTGTGGAACTACACCACTGGCTTCTTTACACACATCAATGATACTAATAGGCACATACACTTTTTGATCACTCATACCATGTCTTTCTGGCATTGTGTATAGGGAATTTGGAATTCCTGATGGACACTGTATGTTTTTCATTTTTCTTACTTTATGACTATTCCAAGTATTCTGCAAGTGTTGCAACTCTGATCGAAGCAGTGGTGTAAAGCAAAATTGTAGTAATGACCTCTGCAAAAGATTGCAAGGATGGTACAAACCACACATTTCCATGTCTTTAAACAGATCTATCCAAAAAATCACAAGCTCATAATAACAAAATTGCCAAAATTTCTCGATTCTCTGATTTGCTATACTTCTTCCAAAAATGTAAGAGGGATGATGTGGTCTGGCACTACTTGTCATCAGAAAAGCTTGAATATCTGAAAGTGAACCATTTTCTGTACCTTTATCCATTCTAACTGTCTTTGGAACCCCACTTATTCCTTTTGCATATTCCAAAAAATAATTAGCAATGACCTTGGGATCTTTATTTGTACCTCCTACATCCAGCCATATTACTTTTCTACTCCATCCATCAATTGCACCATGAATATAAAATCCAAAACTAGATAGTTTATCATTTCCATCAACATGCAGTATATGATTTGGGCCTTTATTAGAATATTCTCGCCTATTAAATCTTCTTCTTCTTTGATTGGTCATCCTTCCTGGGGAAACTGATTCCATGGTATCCCTTACAGTTTGTCTGCAAAGATACAATTCAACTGTATTCATTTACTTTATACCAAGTACATCAATATGGGTCAATCAAAGATATAACACAGCACAATAACTACATATAATACATGTATCAAAGTATACATGTACTTGGCTAAATTTATACAATATTAATTTCATTAAACATTTCTCCAATCTCGATAGTTAAGTTTTCAGCTGTTCAAAATCCTCAGCTTTTAAACAGCTGAAACCTTACCTATTTCAAGAGGAGAAATATTGTAATCCACGGGATGAAGTTGCAGTCTGCCTCCGATCCTGTCACGCTAATTTGACACCTGTTACCACATGAGCAAACCTACATTGTTTTTTGAATTCCAAGGTGTCTATGAACGTTAAAACTCTGGAGTGTGTGAGTTAGTGTACGACATATAAGAAATATGCCTATTTTCGACAAATAAAGTCCCATAACTCCGTAACGACAAATCATAATTTAAAAAAAAAAACATAATGGAACCAGGCATCATCAATCCCAACAACATATCAGAAAAATCGGATAAGGCGTTTTTGAGTTAGTGTATGACATGTTTCAAACGGACGGACAGAGTCAAGCGGCTACTAGACCTGCTTCCACCTATGGCAACGCAGGTAAAAATAAAGAATATGTCAAGTAGTTTTGAAAGTGTTGAGAGTTAAAAACTGCAACAATCCAAGCCTTGTTAGTCAATGGCGTTTGTCACCAGTCTCTTTTATGCACTTTTATTCTAACCAACATTTACGGAGTTAAATTCAAATACAAACAATGAAAAAAAAAAGGTATATACCTCCTTACTATTAATCCATGATTCACAATCAAAACCTGGTGCATTAATCTGACTCCATATCTTCTGCTACCATGTTCCATTTCAAACAGAACTGCTGGTATTATTCTATCCAGTTGTTCTGGTCCTCGTCGTTTTAGGCCGAGTCTCTGAAGAATACGCTTAATATGTCTTGATCTGGAATCACAATAAAACACATTTAATTGTTTATCTTGGGTTTATTAAACTGCTGTGGAGGGAAATCATTCGGGTACTGGCCAATTTTCTTATCAACTACAGCAAACTGATTGATTCATAGATTTTGAAAACGAGTAAATCTAAACACGAGTCATACGTCGAATGGTTAAAACACTTACGCCCTGCAAACTTTCGAATTAATAAAAACTTCAGCCATCTGTAATGTGTATCTCACAACAACAGCTTTTATACATGATTCTGTATAATCAGATAGATCGAATTTGTTGTTAAAACTCTACCCATTTTTATTTTAATTCATTGTTTTCTTTTACAGCTTACTTTATGGTATGGGTCCAGGCCATTGTTGAAGGTCTAAATGTGACCTGTAGAAGATTAAATAGTCTTTTATCTAGTGGATGGTTGTCTCATGAATAATCATACCATATCTTCCATTTTTATATATTTACCACATAAGATGACTGGAATAACACAAATAACCTGTTATTTTATCACACTAGAGGATCACTGGTCGGGGTATTTTCACTACTAGTGAGCTGTCCCATTACTGGTGAGCAATAAACAAGATATGCTTCAATGAACATCAACTTTCTGTCCAAATTACGCACATGAAAATAAATTTGATAAATTCCTAATATTAATAATTAGATACAGGCAAAACCTAGCTGAGCTTTAATCGTATACAATATATTTTTTTGCCGATCGGTACAGTAAGAGTTTAGAAAGTAGCATTAAGCTGACTGCTGTCGAATGTATGGTGCAAATTTCCTCCTAGAATACTTTTACTGTACCGATCGGCAAAAAAAGATAATACGGTTAACGCTCAGGGTTTGCTGTATTTAATTATTAATATTAGGAATTAATAAAGGTATTTATACGGTGCGTCATTTGGACAGAAAGTTGAAGTTCATTGAAGCATATCTTGTTTATTGCTCAACAGTAATGGGACAGCTAGTACTGAAAATACCACGACCAGTGCAGTGTGGTTATGGTTTATAGAGAAATCCAAACTATTTGATTGGATAATCAGTCGGGTCTATATATCCGCCTATACTACACAAGATTTCAATACCAAAATGGATGATATTGCTTTCGCTTTGGCATTTCGGAATACAATTTTAGAGTCTGAATAACATATAGTATCTTGAAAGTTGAATATTTATCAACAGAGAAACATAATACAATGTCTCTGCAATTAATAACTGCTTCGACTTTTTTATTTGGAGAAACAAAAGCCTCTTATTAATGTTTCTTTCTCACAAATAAATGCTAGTGTTAAGCACATTGTACAAACATTAACTGTAAAATAAACTTACGATCTCCAAACTCCATGGTTGGTGCCTATAGCGCAAGAAATTTCTTCGATACTGTATAAAGTATTTTCATGGTATAATCTTACTAAATCATCGATACATCCTGTCTGGCAACTACAACGTCGAATGCAAAAAGTTGTCATCTTCAATGAAATAAAGATATATATGTGGAATAAAAACTTGACTGATTGGCATCTTGATCAGATCTTGAACAGAATTAATTCTGTGGTTACCCGACCTACCATAATTTCTGGTGGCAACCTTAAACTTTTTTTTACTATTTTTGAGCAAAATAAATTAAATTACCGACCTAATTCCCTTATTATTTCAATATATATTACCGAACCTTTGTACATCTGGTATCAGCTTGACCAGGGACTTTCTATTACTATTAGTATTATAAAGTCCCTGGTTTGACAATCATCTCTCATGGTCTTAAATTTTCAAATTGTTTTTTATTTATTGCCAAAAAACTTATTTAAATCAATGCAGTCATAGGAACTCAGGAATAATCTTACTAAATAACAGTGGAAGAAGGATTATTCTTTGTTTAGCTAACTAAAAGCTTAGTCTGAATTTTGTCTGACCCTCTCCTTGTTTTTCAGTTGATACGGATTATAACTGGATATATGAGGGACATCTCGGCCCGCGGACCACTCGGACCGAGGTAAAGACAACTCGGGCCGTCAGACAAAAAATCTTGGCTCATTCAAAAAGACAACTCGGACCGTAAGAACAAAACAAAAATTGGTTCCTTTGAAAAGGACAGCTCGATCCATTAAGAAAGAAATACATTTGGAAGCTCTTTTACTTTTATTTTTTCTCAAAATTGTAAAAAAATAAATGTAGTAGAATATGCCTTCATTGTAATAGTAATCAGATTGAAGATGAGATACATTTCCTTCTTTATTGTAGTAAATATAAAGTATTGCGAACAACTTTCGTAGAAAAATTAAAGCAAGTCTTTCCTAGATTTAATGTTTCCTTAATAGAACATAATCCATCTATCATCTTAAATAATAATTCAGAATGCGTACTCAGACTGACAGCAAATTTTATTAAAGCTTGTTTTTCAGCACGAGAGTAAAGTATTAAAAGGATACACCAAGTATTTTGCTATTGTCATAACCATATCATTATGCTGTTTGCTACTTTTTTATATACCATCTGTATTTCATATGTTTTTGTATTGCCATAACCATTTAATGTAAATGTGTTTGAGCTAATAAAATTGTATTGTAAAATAAGCAACAAACAATTGTTATATAAGTATATTAAATTTTTTTTTCTATTATAAATTATTAGAAATAAAGAATTAAGTAAATCAAATGAGTGGTCATTTGATTAAAAAACTCACTTCTGAAGAATATGTTTTTTAACGTGTTTGAAAGACAGATCTTGGTGAGAACAGTTTTTTAGTACAGCTCAATCATTATAGACAAGGCTATATTTTAAAATAAATGGCCTGCCTCGAAGTTTGACGAAAATGAATTTTCTGGCCCGCAAAAAGTTGAAAATAAATATTCTGACTCGACATAAACTGCCAGCCCCCCCTTCAGAATCAAATGGTCGTCCCCTAATGCAGTGATCAATTCATGTTTAACTCTACATTTTTCCTTCAATTCAAGTAAGTTTTCTGCTTTTATTGCCCATCTTACTTCTGTCTAAGTTGGTGTGACTTTAAAAGCCGTGTATTTGATCCAGATCCCCGTGGCTGTGCCTGGGGATGTACAATATGGCGATTCGCGCCATTCGATCGTAAATAATGCGCATACACACACGTGTACTAATCAGCAATGACCATTTAGCAATCGACAATCAGCAATTAGCAATTGACCATCAGTAATTAGCAACTGCAGTTAGCAATCAGTAATGAGCAACTGGCAATTAGCAACTGACAATCAGTAATCAGCAACTGGCAATTAGCAATCAGTAATTAGCAATTGACAATCAGTAATGAGCAACTGACAATCAGCAATTAGCAACTGGCAATTGGCTATGTCCCTTCAGGTATTCCGTAATTATCCTTGGGGAAAAAAATGATTTGTACCAAGCTTTATATAAACAAAATTAGTACTATATATATACACCAGTTTTAGAATAAGTTAATGTAGTACAGTCCTGTTGAGTAAAAGTGAAAAAGTTTCGCAATTGTTCTCTCCGTCTTTATTTTAATAGGTTCTATCACTAAATTATTTACACGAAGGGATTTTTTCGCAATTGTCTCATGATCGCGAAATTAGCAAAAATAAATCCCTCCCGAAAATTTCCAATTTTACAGTATCGTTATTCTGATGTTAGTCTGCCTTAATACATTCATGTCATCATGTTATTTTATTAGATTGTCTGCAAACAACTCTGCACCAGATGCATTTGGTACAGCTCTGAAATCTTTAGTGTTGGAAGACCCAGAAAATGAAAATGAATATCTCAGAATTGTAGTCAGAAGATCCAACGTACTGACAGATTCCATACAGAATATCAGAAGGGCTCAAAAAAAACTTTTAAAACCAATTTCAGTCAGATTTATTGGTGAATCTGCTGTAGATGATGGCGGTCCAACTAGAGAACTATCATCTGAATTAACGAAATGCTTCATTAATTCTTCCTTTATTGAAGGTTAGATTATACTGATACTTAACATCTGTTCAAACCCTTTGAAAAAAAGTATTTCTAGCATTTCAACTTGCTAACCTTCTCCTTTGGCAATATTTTGTTTGAAGATTTAGTTGCCGAAAGTGTATCTCGATCATATTTTCAATATGCCGTTACTGTAGTAAGGTTGTGCTTTTATACGACCGAAAATTTTTTTTGTCATATTATGGTATGGTGCAGTTCAAGAAGTGTCAAAATGTGAGAGACCCAGCTCGTTGGAACGTACTTTGAGTTATAAATACATTTTATGTGATACAAGTTCATACTGCTATTGCAGACCAATTATAAGTCAAATAGTACACGACTGGGGTAAGCCCATTTTAGTTCAGAAGAGATGCAATTGTCTCACTACATGAAAGCGTGAAGCAATCTCTCTATCGTCTGTGCTTTAAGCACCTTGATTTTTATTTTGAATTTGCTTTTCCAATTAGATTGATAGTAAAGGTCCTTCTGATCATAAAATTGTTATTTTCTAGGTGACGATAACAACAAAAGGTTTGTTAAAGATTTTGGACTGTATGAAACGAAACAATATTTATACCTTGGCCAACTGATAGCAGTATTGCTTCTGCGAGGGGGGCAGGGATTGCCAGTATTTTGCCACTCAGTTGCTCATTACATTGTTACGGGTAATATATCGGACACAGAAGTTGATCTACCAAAACATATAAAGAAGTCAGTTAAAGAGGTATGTTTATTGATGTGATGAAGGCTGTGTAACTGTTATACCTCTAATAGTATATACCTGTACATATAGGAAATTTATTGTTCCCTGAGCCTTTACTATTTCCCCATTGCAATGCTGTCGGAAATAGTGTCAAAGGGAACACTGAACTTGCAATTGCCCTGATAGTCAATACATTACAGTATCTTTATTCTCTAATTAAGAAATAATTCATAGCGGCCATGATTTATTGGAAATTTTAACATGGCCTGGGCCTTTAGGTGTAAAACCACCAAAACATTTTTTCTCTTATTCTTTGTTATTTTTTCTTATTTTCACCAGAGCAGTCTCCTTTACCTGAAGTTCAAATAAACTGACACTGATGTCACAGCAGAACAGCAGTATCTGTACCTTGTTTTATGTAAAAATTTCAACATACATTTAATTGCATATAAGAGAAAACAGTGATCCAGAAGCTGAGATGTGCTGAATAATGAACTTTGGGATTGCGCAACCACCAAATTCATGTGCAGTTATTCTATGGCTTCAATTTTTATTTTATTCAAATATTTTGTCTAAAACCTTTTTCACTTTTCCTACACATACAATATGCTTTCAATCAAAACAAAATTCAGTTCAATGCAACATCTGGTTAGCAATTTATAGCACACAGAAGAGACCTATTTTGTACAAAAGGTACTACTTTCCACTACGTTCCAGAACTGGTTCCCACATTTAGTGGTTTTATATTCGAATTTAACCCTGAGCGTTAGCGAGGGGTTAAATTAACAAATATAAAGGCCCAGGCCATGTTAAAATGATAATAAATCATGGCCGACATGAATTATTTCGATTCTAATATGACATATTAATCCATTATAGCTAGCGAAATGGCTTTGTTTTGCTTTGACGCACAACCGGAAATAATGGTTACCAAGGAGGGACTATTAAGTTTAGAGTGAAATACGGAACGTCACAGACAAAATGACATATAGAAAAGACAGTCGTGATCAAATTATATCTTATTTAAAACATAATTAATCAAGTAATGTCTATAAAATCGTCAAATTTATTGTAATTTACCTTAAACAGAAGCAGTAAAATATGCATGTGCAAAAGGTGGTTTATTGAGTATTTTAACACGGGTATATCCTTATAGCGATTACAGCACGTCATATTAGAATACCCCTTTCATATACACAAATTTTTCTTACGAATAAGTCCTGAAAATCATAATTGTGACGACATTTTATAGACATCTCTTCTTTCTCAAAAATGCTACCGACTTTCTAGACTAGAACCTGATAGTAAACTATGTCAAGTTTGCAGATGTCAGCAGGTTCTGTCGTCTCTGACAACTATTTTGCTTGAATAGAAATTATTTTTGTCTCGGAACAAGTAGCAAAACTAAACATATTGATGCAAGAGTAGTAACATTTTACTATAAAGTACAGTGTACCACGAGAACCTTTTGATGCAGGAATATCATATTTGGTCCAGTGGTAGTTTACTTCAAGCACTGTAAGACAGACCTAAAGATGGTATCATTATGACATATCGCGAAAAAGGTAGTACAGATATGAAAGGGCACTTATTAATTTTTTTGTTGAA
The DNA here is from genome assembly GCA_028566455.1 of Botula fusca. NCBI lineage: Eukaryota > Metazoa > Mollusca > Bivalvia > Mytilida > Modiolidae > Botula > Botula fusca. The sequence continues at coordinate 12,825 of JAOXYH010562747.1, read as the reverse complement.
AAATTAGGTATTGGAACTTAAAAGGACGAAAAATTGGATCAATGATATTTGATATGTCGGTCATATGGCTTTTGACCTTGACCTCGAGTTGGGAGGGGTGAAGACATCTATTAATGTTTATAAGAATTGTGTTATATTGCTTCAGCTAAGTGAAAAACAAGGGAAAGAGATGATGACTGCTTTGGACACACTATTTCCCCATCGGTTTGAGGAAGGTTTTACATTACCATCAGTTAAGATGACAGGCCAGCAACTGCCTCTGTTAAAAAAAACAATGGTGGCCCATTATGTCATGCAACAACAACAGATGGGACTAGATCAATTTTTAGAAGGTAACATCTGATATTTTAAACTTGTTTTTCCTTCAACCCAGTTTTTCTCATCTCTAGATGTTAAACTTTTCACAAATTGATCTTAAGCCTATGTGAAATAAAAACCTGTAATACTGTTAATACTGTTAATGTAATAATTTTGTGGCTACATTAAAATATTGGAAATGCATTAAAATAATCATCTCATCTGAAACCACTTTGCCAGTTGGAACCAAACTTGGTTGCAAATATGATGAGTATTAGTTTACATTGTGTATAATACTGTATTTAAGGATTCTGGTAGGAGTGTTTGGAAATGTGTCTTACTAGATGAGTTTGTTTGGAAGACTGCAGTCAGAAGACTACTTTTCTTTATTTTAAGCTTTGAACTAGTACTTTTCAAAGGCCATGTGAGCTTTTGCCATCACTTGGCGTCTGGCATCCGTAAACTTTTACATTTTGTTCTTCGACTCAAAAACCGATGGGCCAATGGCCAAACTTGGCGCAAATGTTCATTGACATGAGGGGATGAAAGTTTGTGATTTTGGTGCTGATAGGAAATTCAAGTTGGCCATCACTGTCAGTCTTAGTTTAACATTGAACCCTAATGGAAAAACATGTTAAAATCTTCTCACAAACTTCTTGGCCATTGAATGAAACCAAACTTGACACAAATGTTCATTCTTCTACCAGATGCTGATCATTAATCTAAGATGGCCACAGCTTTGGATTTAAAGTCTGTTTCACTTCCTTTAGATAATGGACTTTCTGTTCTGCTGACTTTAATATTGCATATTTTGGCACCGAATTTTGCATGAATATGTAAAAGTATCGTACACTTGTGAAACAATTTCTAGTTTGGGAATAATTTCTACATAGTGAAAGAAAAAGACTTTTTAAAAATGCACCATGTATTTAAATGGACAACATTATCAATTATCGCCAAGACAAGACCATTCTGATAAAGGTTATGTCAGGTATTACCTGAAGTCAGTGACCAATTTCTGAAATCAACCAAGTCTCACTTTGAATCCAAATATATATATATGTGCCATGTGCTTGCTACCCTCCCCCATTTTACGGAACCATACTTGTATACCTGTTAGTAGTATATATATATATATATGAAATGAATTCTTCTTGCAATAGGCATGCTTAAACGATTTGGAAGAAAACATTACTGTACTCGGATTTGGCTAATTATCCTAGTACATTGAATTTTGATGTGCGTGAGGGGGGTTGTTTAGTTTTTTCTTTTTTTCAAAATTGATATTGATATTCGTTAAACCAAAGATATGGAGTAAATGTACATGAGACCATAACAAATTTTTCATATTTGGTTTATCTTAACTTTTCTGATATGTCTAACATACATATTTCTTTTTTACTGTCTATTCGACTAACATTTGTGTTTACAAACAAAAAGTCCATGGACTACAAAGGTAAACCCCGAACGAGTACACCTTGCTATCAATATTCTAATTTGTTATGGTCACCTTGGTTCATCTATTTTATCCTAATACCTGTTCGCCCGTAAAATAGGACAATCCAACACGAAGAATTTTTTGCCGGTATGACAAAAACTATGAAAATGCACTTGACTGCAGAGATCTGTACATGCTCTCAAAAGCGAATACATAATTTTTCAGTTATGTTCAGTCATTCTTGATTTACATACCAAAAATCAAAGACATTCATGCATAAATAAAGCTGAAATCAGAAGATTTCCATTATCTAAAGGAAGTGGGATAGACTTTAGTTTAACCTATACATTGGGTCCTTTATTAAAGAGATTGCAGGTAATTAAAACAGGTGAACCTCTGTTTTGTATTTTTTAGGATTGCAAGTTGGAGGTGTTTTAGGGCTTATCAGACAGTACCCAGAGTCTTCTTACAGATTGTTTAAAGGAGCCGAAGCTAACCTCACAGCAGATTTCATGGAATCCCTAGTAGTTTTTGATTATTCTGGGGTAGTTGCAGGTTCAAACCTTTTTCCACCTGCAGAAGGAATTGAATTGGGATGGAATCGACTTCTACAAGCTGCAGAAAGTAAGATATTTATCCAGACTGGAGTCGATTGGTGGTGTCTGTGGCATAAACTAAAATTGCATTATGTGTCAAATGGAAGGGAATTATTATACTCCCCGCAAACGAAGTTTGGGGGGGGGGGTATATAGGAATCGCCTTGTCCGTCCGTCCCGCTTCGTGTCCAGAGCAGAACTTTTATACCGTATATATTCTAATGAATTGGCAAGGTATTTTAGGTAAAACAAAAGATCTATTACAAAAATTGAAATTAGGAGAATTCTAACAGGGGAGATAATTATATTTTATTTTGATTACACAAACAATGTAAGACAAGTGTCAGATAGCATTGTTGACCTTTGTTAATCATCATATAATTGTCAAATGTCACTAATTGTTGTATAATTATTAACACCTGCCTTAATTAGCACCTAATTACTGTACCAAATCAACCTGTTTACCTGTTGTTCACGTCCAGGTAAATTTGTTACCGATTTCCGGTTTAACGGTAATGTGTCAACATTGGAAATTGGCACTGAAAATTTTCGTTTTTGAAATTTTGAAAAAGCGGAAGATTTAAACATAACGGAAGGGGCAGAAGAGGGGTCAAAAAGCGGAAGATTTTGCCTTCCGCCAGAAGAATCACATGTATGGAATGTGCATATATCAAAGATGTGTATACTACTTGGATTTTGATTTTTGATAATTTTGTACAAAAATACACGTCGGTGAACTCAGTCATTTTTATGGAAAATATTGCCTATAGGGTACATCATTTGTCCGGATAACTCCTCCTACAGGTTTTTTAAAGATACAAAGTTTTTTATTTTGCAAATTGAATGCATGTGCATATATCAAAGATGTGCATACTACTTGGATTTTGAATTTTGGTAATTTTTTAGAAAAATACTCATCTGTGAACTTAGTCATTTTTATGCAAAATATTGCTTATAGGGTATATCCTCCTTCATTTTTCCAGGTAGGAATTTTTTATTTTGCAGGTTGATTGTGCATATATCAAAGATGTGCATGTTACTTGGAATTACTTTTATTATTGTTCTTCATTATGAAGTCACCACAATGCTTTTATTATGCGCTTTATATGCTCTAGTTTGGAAGTTACATCTTCGACAGTGTGGGGGCGTGGGGTATATGGGTGAAGCTCTGTGAGCTTCACTCACAACAGTTCTATATTTTATTTAGTTTTGTAACATTCTGAACTTCAAAATAAGATAACTCTATTGTATTTTCAAATTTCATGACATCATTTGGAAATTTGATGGTCACTAATTTAGTTTACTGGGGACATGTCAGCGAAGCCAGTTAATGTATATTTACTTCCATCAAATCGACAATTGATGCTTTGAAATATGAAATTACAGTACATTTATTTGGAATCTAATGTAACTCCCAAGAAAGATATTTAAATTTGATTTTAAAACCGGGCAAACACAAGTGTGCATGTATTGTAAAGTTTACACCATCAATTGTATTTTTACATTACATTATATTTAAACATATTTTATTTGCAAAATAAACATTTGCAAAAAGGATTGGACAAAAGATAGAATGTCCTCTCCAAATTTTCAATTTGTCATCCTAAGCTTCATAATATTGGTGATGAATGAAAGATTTTCTCCTTCATCAACAGCTGCACAGGGAAGTAAATACAAACCCGACAATGCTGACTTCAAGTGAGTAACGCATAAGTTTTGTTGTTTTTTTTCAGCTAAAGAAGAATTTACTTTTGAGGAAATCAGATATGAAATATCCTTATCGCAAATCCTACAGTGGATGACAGGAGCCAGCAGGATGCCAGCCATTGGCCTTCCGTCCAAAATAAATGTTACATTTGATAGCAGTATTTTACTGCCTAAAATGAATACATGTGCATTAAATGTTTGTATTCCGCTACGTATGGACTTTCAGGAACCAGACATTTTTATGAAACAGATGGCAGAGTGGATAATCAACAGTGACGGATATGGACTGGTTTAAATTTGCATCTAGATTTTTCCGTGCGAATTGAACATGTATTTCTGGCTCTCCAAATTTTGTTTGTTAAAATAATTTTACAGTACATGTAGCAATAAATACAGAAAATTGTCATCTTTTGGTTGAATGCAATACTAATGATACTTCTTGGTATGTCAAAACAAGTGTTCTGATAAAATAAGGTCATGAAAAATTGCCAAAATGTCCTTAAAAGTGGAAAAGTCATTTTGGAACAAAAATAGTGTATGAACCATGCATTTTGACCTTGACCTTAACTTTAGAGCAATTTTGGAAAAACTTTCACCTTGTCCCTAGAAGTTGTATTTATAGGGTTTGGTACTGGTATGTGACTTCCTTATGACAGACACTTCCTGGAAATGCCATGGTTGCAGAAATTTTGACCTTGACCTTGACTTTAGAGGAATTTTGTAAAACTAACTTTGTCTCTGGAAGTGGTATTTCTGAGTTAAGGTACTTCAGATTTGGTATGTGACTTCCTTTTGATTAGTGCTGTCAGAAAATGGTTGCCAAATCTTAAAAAGCCTCTAGATTACGAGTTAGCTTGATACCCCAGTAGACCACATTTTTTTTGCATGAAATGAAAGCTAAGGGTTCTACGAGTTAGCTTGATACCCCGGTAGACCACATTTTTTTTGCATGAAATGAAAGCTAAGGGTTCTAACCGTCAAGTAAAAGTTGTTATACCAAAATAAAATACCCCAGAATTGGTATAACATCAAGGTTTGTTCCCCCTATAGTGTCCAATGTTAAACTATGTCTCGCGCTGGTGGCCATGTTTTTTTCGAGAATCAGGAAAAAAATGGTCAATCTTAATAGAGGACCTTCCAGACATCATTCCTGTGCAGTTTGGTTCAATTTGCTTCAGTAGTTTCAGAGGAGTTGATCAAACTTGTCTCCCTGTATGGTCCAATGTTAAACTATGTCTTGCGCTGGAGGCCCTATTTTTAGGCAGATTGGAAAAAAATCTGGTATTCTTGGTAAAGGACCTTCCATATAGTATTGCTATAAAGTTTGGTTCAATTTGTTTCAGTACTGAGTAGTTTCAAAGAAGTTGATCAAAATATGTTTTCCCCATAAGGTACAATGTTAAACTATGTCCTGCGTTGGCGACCATGTTTTTTGCGGTATCAAGAAAATTTAAGAAAACATAGTAAAGGACCTTCCATACATCATTCCTGTAGAGTTTAGTTCAATTTGCTTCTGTAGTTTGAGAGGAGTTGGTCAAAATATGTTTGTCCCATAAATATGTCCCAGGCTGGCGGCCATGTTTTTTGGCGGATCGGAACAATTTTGATAACCTTAATAAAGGACCTACCATACATCATTCCTGTAAAGTTTGGTTCATTTGTTTAATCGCGTTCTGTTGTAATTGAATGTCTTTTTGTCTCGCCCGTGACGAAAGTCGCCGAAAGCGAGACATAGGTATGCAAAGTATGACGGCGATGGCGTAAACTTTTACTAAATACAGTATAATTTGAAAACCCTTTGATGTAGAAACATCATATTTGGTCCAGGGGTAGCATAAATGGAGTGCTACCTGAGAGACACAAAATCATTTGACCTTGACCTCAATTGCACGGTCCAGTGGCCAGGTTAAGTTTTTAGCTCACCTGGCCCAAAGGGCCATGTGAGCTATTGCCATCACTTGGCGTCCGTCGTCGTCCATCTGTAAACTTTTTCAACAATCTTCTCCTCTGAAACTACCAGGCCAATTGGAACCAAACTTTATCTGAATGTTCCTTAGGGTATCTAGATTGGAAATTGTATCCGAGGTTTTGATCCATCAACAAATATGGCTGCTGTTACTATAAATAGAACATAGGGGTCAGAGTCTGTTTTTGGCTTATATCTCGAAAATTATCACATATACGGAAAAAACCGTTACCTCAAAACGATCAGCACACCAAGTTCTATCATTCTTTCCATTGGTCCGAAGTTGTCAATCGATGATTTGTAGGAGTTATTGCCCTTAAATGACGATTTTTACCCATTTTTTGTTTTTGCCTATTATCTTGAATACTATAATAGATAGAGAGAAACTGTAAACAGCAAAATTGATCAGCAAGTGAAGATCTACAAATTAGTCAGCATGACCAAAATTGTCAAACGACTCCTTACAGGAGTTATTGCCCTTAAATGACAATTTTTACCGATATTTTGCGTTTTTGGCTATTATCTAGAAAACTATAATAGATAGAGAGAAACTGTAAACAGTAAAAAGGATAAGCAAGATAAGATCTACAAATTAGTCAACATGACCGAAATCGCCAATCAACTCCTTATAGCAGTTATGGCCCTTAAATGACGATTTTGACCGATATTTTGCGTTTTTGGCTATTTTCTAGAAAACTATAATAGATAGAGAGAAACTGTAAACAGCAAAAATGATTAGCAAGACAAGATCTACAAATTAGTCAACATGACCGAAATCGTCAATCAACTCCTTATAGGAGTTATGGCCCTTAAATGACGATTTTTACCGATATTTTGCATTTTTGGCTATTTTCTAGAAAACTATAATAGATAGAGAGAAACTGTAAACAGCAAAAATGATTAGCAAGACAAGATC
>JAOXYH010561638.1:0-13644 GCA_028566455.1 Botula fusca | reverse complement strand
AATTCTTGTCAGAGTACAACAATCGTTTTTGTAAGTATGTAATGAACGAGTTCTAATTTTACCAGTACAGCGGTTCATAGAGTAAATGCATATGTAGTGAATGAAAATTGACCAAGGTGCAAACAAAAGATGGAGAAGTAAAAGAAGATTTGATAGAAAAACATGTAGTACAAGTGAATCTATAGATACAGGGGATGGTTGAGTGATATTTCAACTTAGAAAAAGATTAATCACAGAAATTTTTAATATTTGTGTTGTGTGTGTAGGTATAGTGCAAAAAAAATGTAATAAAATAAAACAAAATAAGGTGCATAAATGTATAACTTAAGATGCATTGGTAGACAGAACGTGCATGTCAGTTATATGAAACAAAATCAATGCTTAATTAATTGAAAACCACTTATTTGACTTAAGAATAATAAATAATATGAAACAATTTTTCTATATACATTGTTATTGGTTTTCGTCATTACTTATATTGACGATAACGAAGTTATATACATTTATTAACACATTAAAAGCAAAGCACAAATTGGGTCATAATAATGAAATTATGTTGTTAGGCATAATGAAAGCAGACCAAAAATTGGGTTCAATGGGCTAATAGATGTATCCATTCACCATGGATGATATTTGAAAAGCTTAATTTTAATTTGCTCCCTTTAATTCTTTAGAGTTAGAGTAAAAGTCTGAAAGTAATATAATGACTTTGCATGGTGTGATATACACACAAATAAAAAAAAGGTTTTCAGTTCACTATAGTATTCCGCACCGTTAAAAAAATCGGATTATTGACCACCCATACAGTCGATAAATCTGATTGGTAGATACGTTTCATTGACTAAATGACATTTGCCTGGAAAGGAATGTTACTTTCCTGTAATACACAAAATACAGAAGTGTTTCATGTCTACATAGTATTCTGTGTCATTAAAAAAAAAACAGATTACAGTCCAATACCTGCGTCTACGGTCGTCAGAAGGGTGTATATGTATATACAGTCGATCGGTGGATACGTTTCATTGATTAATTACCTTCAACTTGAAAGGAATGTTACCACGATACTATTTTGTAGTAAATACACATGATATTTGATTAGTTGTCTTTTTCAGTTTTGATAAAAATAAATAAAAAGGCAATAAAACTCAACTGAAATTGAAATGAGCATACCCATACAAAGCTACCACTAATTTCTATGAAAGGGAAAAAATCAAATTACAAATGTACAAATTGTTAATAGCACAGCAAGTTTACAAGAAGAATTTCAGTTTGAAGTTTATTTCAGTTACAAAAATTCATCAGGCAGTGTAAATGACGGGACAAGATTCCTTGCAGCACGTACAAATGTGTCATTTGTGCTAGTATCACATACTTTTTATTGTTTATCCTTTATAAGAATTTTTCCATTGGTTGTCCATAACTGTACACTCTTTTCCTTTTAAGTTAATTCATACCGTAAAACAGCCATTTGTTACGCAGACTGGTGAGGTCTTTGTTTATGAAAACGTTTGAATAAAGTTCGAGATCTTGAAGTTTCTTACGGCATTTTAAAATGCAGAATTTGACATTTGGTTCTGAAAGTCGGACAATGATCTGTCTCGGCTTAGGTGGTTCGTCGTTTTACTGCTGTTACGGTTTATCTGGCGTAAGTTCCTGAGGTTTGTCAACCTTATGAGACCTTATGACATTTTCAGGTTTGTAATCAGGTTCAATGGTGGACAAAAGCATGCATACAGTGTAAGTAGTGTCACCTTCAGACTGCGATTCCGGAACCCTCGATATACGAATCAGGCTTCTACGGCTGTACTGTTCTACAGCATCTATATCGTCCCGTAGTCTCATATTTTCAGTTTGTAGGACATTTATTTTATCAAAAAGTTGTCTGCTTTGTGCTGCAATCATGTGCTCTATATCCTCTAGAATGCTTTTTTTATTGTATGGGCGATTTTTCGCACATCTTCGTTCGAAATGGCAAACTGTTTAAGGGTGTTTTTGAGGCGTCTGAATTTTACCGTTTCTTCCAATATATTACTATCGTCTTGCATATCTATACGTAATTTTTTTCCCTGGGACCGTCACGTTCAGGCGGGGTAGGATTGCTTCTACGAATCAACTTTTTGGACTGTGGAGTTGCGTTTGGCGAGGACATCAAAGTTAGAAACTGTACAGTATATGGATATGTGAATAATTGGTTTCATATGGCAATATATTAGGTATCTTTAAATTATACAGTGTAAATGCGATTGCAATTGTTCGCCATTAGACAATGTACATGTAAACAATTCATATACCTTGTGAAGACTGTAGTGTGTAGTATTAACGCTCCTCCGTCTCCATCAAGTTTCAAATGAATAAACGCACAAAAACTGTCAATTTTTCTCAGAATAGACATCTCACTGGTAACTGTTCATTTCAATATACTAATACGTCCACAAACATCCCCCAAAAGGAAGAATATTGCTATTTTTACATTATTTTTGCTCTCACAAAAAAATGTGTCTTCTTTCTTTTAGACAAGTTATTTTTTCTAAATATAGACTATAAAATGGACAAAAATGAACAAAACAAGTTTCGAAAATGGAAGAATAACTTTTTTCAGGACTTTTGAATTAATATTTGAAGACGACTTTTTCCATGTTTGCGCTTTTACAATTTTTTTTTATAACAGGTGTTGACTTCCAAAATTTTGGTTCTTACCATCTCTGACTGGTAATTAATTTACAAAATGTGCAGATCTGATGAACCAAAATCGGTCTGAAATGTATCACACGTCGTTTTACGGCCATCTGCTTAGTAGCGAGTACAGCTATCATGTCCGAGAGGACATCCCCGCATCCGCCTTTCTATACCTCTATGTTCCATATTTTCCTATTTTTCTCACCCAAATTACCAATATTTTCTTATTATGATTTTCTTGGCTTGTTAAATGGTAAAAACACAAACAAGTTGTACAATGAATTATTCACAGCCGGATTAGCATTTTGTATAAAACAGATAATACGGGTTTTTATCCCCTAACTGATATCAGCCAATTAAACTTGTCTAATTTCGGTTCTTCAAATGACAAATTTTATCACTTTTTAAAGTATTTTTGAACAAAGACAGGCACTGCATGTAACAACTGATAGTTCTTTTTAGGGAGTTTATTCAGATGGAAAACATAAATTAAAAAAATAGAGTGAGGAAATTTAACTGAAAAGGAGAAACATGTAGCCGAAGAGTGTGAATGTATGAAAAAAATGACAATTTCCTCGTTTTATACTCAGATAACATTCATATTTAGTAAACAGATTGTTTCAATGAAAAGGATAGTGTCTGCATTTCCTGAAAAGTAAACCGTTACAATGAAGATGAAAAGAAAATAAAACGACAAATGGTCAAATTACATATTGAAAAACCAAGGTGTCCTAAAAATCCAAAAATTGGTCATGTTTAGGCCTTAAGTAAACGAATAGTAGCTGTCTTAATAACTTGTACTAGTAGTCCTTGTTTTTTTTTCTTTCTTTCTTTCTGAAAGCTGAAAATTGACAAAAAAACCTTCTCTTACAGGAATGCCTTTTTAATATAAACAGAAATACTAAATCTCAAAAGCAATACAAAACGTAAAACGTAAAATTATTCTTTACTTTCTTTAACTTTATGAGAAACAGGGGGCTTTAAGGGATATCATTATCATTTTGCGTTCGAATAAAAATGACTTTCAATTACTTTTTCTCAATTCCTTGAAAATGGTTTTGTTCAGCTTTGAAATGTACGAAATATAATATTATTAGCCTTAATTTTAATAGCAATCAGCCATAAGAAATGCTGAACTGACATGTTTTCGGGAAAAATCAGGAAAATGATTAGTATTATCATGATTTTTGTATATCTATTCAAGTATTGTATTTTTTCACACGCTAAAACGCGTAACAAGTTCAGCAGCAATATATGAACAAATCTCAGAATCTCAGATGGTGAGTTCTATTGTTTTCAAAATATAGGTTCCGTCTAACTCAACCCAGAGGTTAACGTGTGATAGTCTAGTAAGTACAGAATCAACCATGCAAAACATTTTTTATCCAAAGATCACCGTCATCTGCGTTGAAGTAAAAACTTATCCGAGATGTCAGAAATGATGATAGGCTCCGGATTTAGCCTTGAATATTATCTTGGTCTACCAGTTTCAATTGATTATTTTCATATTAATTAGATGTATGAACAACAGGCTATGCATATTAATATGCTTTTATTCTCTGACTATGCCTTTACTGATTTTTAATGAGTGGTTATGCCTATTTGCCGTTGAAAATGCGTTTTTGTGAACTTTCAAGTTGAAGATGAAAGATTATACCAAGCCGTAAAAGGGCTATCAAAATCGTTTGTTCCGGAGACTAAATAGAATGTATTTGGGTTAAGATAGGAATAAAAATGTTGCTGAAACAATGACTTAAAGTGAGTCCGTTTCCAATTTCTTTGTCGAAAAAAATCGAAAATCTTGAAGATTCGATCTTCCTGCTATGCTATATTAACTTGATTTCAGTAAACAGTGAACACTAACATGGCGATATTTTGATTTTTTTTTCTAATTGGTTGGTCGCCACGGGAGTAGGAAATATCTCACATTATCTTTTATCATGACTGTGTTTTGTACGTTTTTTATGCACAATATCAAACAGGGGAGGGTTGGCAAAACTAGTTAAGCCTGCTTCATATTATGCGCCTGTCCGAAGTCAGGAAGGTATGGTCATGATGTCTTTGCTTTATTTCTTTTTAGTGTAGTATCTTGTTAATTTTCTGACATGACACTGTACCGCTAGACTTAATTAATAAAAAAATATTCACAACTTCCAGCATGGTGACTTTTCACTATTGAAGACCATGCTGCAAGTATTGAATGCTTTTTGTTGTATAGCTGTACGTGTATTTTTCTGCTTTATTTGTGACACCACTCCATATCTTTTTTTTTCTTCACATAATACATGATACAAAGTAAAAATAATTAAAAACTGTACATTTTATGGCTAATGTTGCAAGGAATAAATACAACACAAAATGTACTTTAAAATATTATACTGTGTTTTAACCCTTGCATCTTTCTGCACATCATCTGCCATAAAAAAAGTACCTTCATTTATTGCTTTTTTATATAGAAGTGTACATGTATCGTAAACCTGTTAACGATGTGGTAAACACCGGCAAAATGTACATTGATGAAATCACAGAAACATATTTATAATGTAAAAAAAGGAAGGAAACATGAGGTAAACTGGGTATTCTTACGTCTGCTTGCAAGTAAAAACTGTTTGGACCTATGTGTATTTTACACTGTTTGTTTAGAAATCTAATCGTTTATCGTAGGATTATGTTCAGCTTATGTTATTATTGTCACACCAGAAATTACATGGTCGCCATAATGATTTGGTAGACCGATATGATGTTTCTATCTCATAAATGCGACATGATATCTTCTGTTAGGGTTCTCGTCATACTGGATTTGAAACCTCATCGGACCTGACACTTCACCGGATATTCCCACTTCCAATGAGGCGCGTTGCCGTTAACTGAGCAGCACATGCTTACCTTTTCAGAGCATCTGGTGTCACTCCATGTTTTTGAAAGGCGTTCACATTGCTAGTGTTTTGCCTCTCGTGTCGTCTGTTTCTATTTTGTTGCTACATGTTTTTCATTTTCAGTTCATTTTTGTTTTGTCCTGGTTTCTCCTTGTTTGTTTTTAGCGTGTTTACTTTTTCTCCGGATTCATGTGAACCTGCTGCTTCGGTATTCTGTTGCTGATATATGACATCCTTTTATCAATTTTAAGATTGATATTTAAGGCGAAGGCCATTTATATATAAATGTCCGTATTACTGTTAAGAAAACGTGATAAAGGAAGTATGACCTATACTGGAAATATTCTCCTTTTCTAAGGAGAAATGAATCAGGGGATTCATTTACCATGAAGTCGTGTTAGTTATAAATATAAGGTAAGCCATAACATGTTAAAAAGGGGCTGTTTCTTTACTTGTTAGCTTTTCACGTGACTCTTAAAATTGGACAAACAAAGTAAAGAAAGTGTATACCATGTAGCAAAACAGATTAATCAACACTATATGCAAATTTATGTCATACTTGAACTGTGATTTTGTTTTCCTATTTATGTAAATGTTGTATAAAATTTTATTAAGGAAGCCCAACTTTCTATCTTAGGTACGATATGTAATTTTAAATAACAAATTTTTACAAATGTACATTGCTTAATATTGAACAATTTAAATGGTTCAGGTTAAGTTTTAACAGTAAATACATGTTTTTATTGAGCAAACATGAAAATCTGCTTTTATGTTGAATTTGACAATTCCTTGTGTTAGACAATAATGCAAAAATAGTTCTCCAGATGTATCTGATAGATGTTTTGAAAATATATGAATCCTTTCTGATTGTTCATGTGGCTTTATTTTATAATTAGCGACTCAAATTTCGGTTTTTGATTCGATGCATCAAAGCAGCATCCTTTGTTTTACCAACACCGAGTCGATGCCACTGCTGTTGGATTATTACTCCCCAAGGGTAGCTATTACTTTGGAACTGGCCAGAAATGACACTTTTAAATTTAATGTGTTTAAATTCCCCAAAATTTAATAAAATTACAGAGGTATCTTCCTCGTGCAAAGCTCTGTCCGTTGATGGATTTTGCTTCCTATTGTGGTCATTTTGGCTTGTTTTCGCTTATACAAATTTTTGATAACTGTTGTCTTCCATAAATTTTGGTCCCAAGCATTGCTGACATGCAATTAATTTCTGATATTACTAACAAGGGAACTTCTTTCTGAAAAAAAAATAATAAACAAAAAATAATAAAAAAATATAATTAATATAAAATAATAAAAAAAAACTGTGATAGGCAGAATAATATGTATGATACAATTATATTTAATGAACTTTCAAGCGTTGAAATGGGCTTATCCAGGCTAGCTTTTCATGTATAGGTGAGCCTAGGTTTAGATGCCATGCGGCACAAATTTGAACGGTCGCTAAGTAAATAGAAAGTTATCACTTTTTCCTCATTAGGTGAAAAATAACGTTTTAAGATGCCATAGGGTCATTCAAAAGCCGCCAAAATACAAAAAGAAAGGAAAAACCAGGAAGGTCAAGATGCTTGTTCTGGTGGAGTTACATGTGTGGTTTCACTAAGAAGACTTTCAATGACTTTTTTTCATGCGTATCATATTTGGTTATTTAACCAAATTTGGACTATCGACATTATGCATAGAAAGTACTATCAGATAAAGCATCATTGAATATCCTCAGCTTAGGTACCACATCTGTCAGCAGTACATCGTCTAAATTGTCAATCAACTTCATCGACCCATCCATCTCTTTATGAAGTTGTTGAGTACCTCTCATGATACGGATATAAAGTATTGGTGTTTATGAGTTCCTTTCGTCAAAACGTTTGAATCTTCGGTGTTTAACGGAGCAGACCGTTCAATTGCTTCCCGTCCGGCTATCACAAAACTGTTGTCTGTCAATCTTAGCATGCTGACTTCTGTTTTTTAGTATGAATCACACGATAAACCCCTAAAAACAATTGAATAATGACTTTATATATTTGGAAACAAGTAAAGACTAAGAAATTGAATTACAGTACTATCTCCCAAGCGGTGGATTGCCTTTTGAATCAAATGTACATGTATACACTCATCAATAGTCTTTTTAACTAAATCTACATGTATGAACTGATCAATATTCTTTTGATCTAAATGTACATGTATAAACTGATAATTAGTCTTTTGAACTAAATGTACATGTATAAACTGCTCAATAGTCTTTAGAACTAAATGCACATATATAAACTGCTCAATAGTCTTTAGAACTAAATGCACATATATAAACTTACGAATGGTCTTTTGAACTAAATGTACATGACTGTATGAACTCATCAATAGTTTTTAGAACTAAATACACATGTATGAACTCATCAATAGTCTTTAGACCTAAATATACATGTATGAACTGCTCAATAGTCTTTAAAACTAAATGTGCATGTATGAACTCATCAATAGTCTTTAGAAGTAAATGTACATGTATAAACCCATCAATAGTCTTTTGAACTAAATATACATGTTTGAACTGCTCAATAGTCTTTAAAAATAAATGTGCATGTATGAACTCATCAATAGTCTTTTGAACTAAATGTACACGTATAAACTGATCATTAGTCTTTTGAACTAAATGTACACATATAAACTGATCATTAGTCTCTTGAACTAAATATACATGTATAAACTGATAAAAGGTCTTTTGAACTAAATGTAAATCTATAAACTGATCAATAGTCTTTAGTACTAAATGTGCATATATAAAATCAATAGTCTTCTGACTTTGATGTAAATTTGTCTTTTGAACTAAATTTTGCATGTATAAACTGATCAATAGTCGATTTATGTCCAAGACATGATGTAGTTACGATATCACTGTCCTCCTCTTTGCTTTTGCCCCTAGCAACAACTTTTTCTGTATAATATGTTTATGTGATGGTATAAAATTCACTTTCCTGAACAGCGTCAATATCGACTTTATCCTAACGACGTCGACATTAATGAAAATTCAACTTTAAGACGTACACTCTCTGGTAGACGTCGATACTGTCGATA
This sequence comes from Botula fusca, assembly GCA_028566455.1. Classification (NCBI taxonomy): domain Eukaryota; kingdom Metazoa; phylum Mollusca; class Bivalvia; order Mytilida; family Modiolidae; genus Botula; species Botula fusca. The sequence goes on along the minus strand of JAOXYH010561638.1, from coordinate 5,008 downwards.
TCGTTGACATCATAACGATATTGACATCTCTGCAGACATTTCTCGTATCGTTAATTTAATCCTAGTAAAGATTTTTTTCCCGATAAACATCGATATCGTCGATATTGTCGCCATCGTAAAGATATTGACATAATGAAAATTGCAATCGCTTTCACATTAGGATGTACATCTTTCTAGTTGACGTCGACGATATCGACATTTTATGAAATATCTTCTTTATAGGGCTTCAACTTAAAAATTTACAAATTCTGGATGACGTCGATATCGACGATATCTTCGACATTGTAACGACGTCAACATTTGTGAAGACTTTTCTTGCATAGGGAATTATTTCGAGTTAAAATCTACCTGTTTCTAATGAAAGTCGATATCGACGATATTGTCGACATCGTAACAATATCGACAAAAAAGAAAAACTCACCTAATATTACTTAAGATATACACGTTTCTGGTTGACATCGATATCGATGATAGCGTCCACATCGTTACGATATCGACATCTATAAGGACTGTTTTCTTGTACAGTTAATTTATTCCTGGTAATATGTACCTGGCTTTTATTGACGTCTATATACACGATATCGTCCACATCGTAACGATATCGAAAGAATGTAAAATTAAAATGTTTTAACTTAAGAGATGTTCCCTTTTCTGGTCGACGATAATGTGGGTATCTTTACAAGTATCGACATCTATGAAAACTGTTGTAGTTTTCCTACATAATGCTGAAGTCACAGTTTCTTGTTAACAGGTGCCTTATCCTGACAGATGTCGATATCGATATCATCGACATTGTTACGATATCGACATCCATGATCTTGTTAAAAGTATCATTATCCGACTGATGTCGATGTCAGAAACCGCTGCGTCAATGATATTCATATTTTGCAGAAATGTTCCTTCGATGATCCTCTACAAATTTTATGTTTGGTTTTGCTGATCGAAGTTCAAAGATGGTCGACACATTTAGTTAGCATTTCATTAACGCTGTGGGAAATACTTTTGAAAATCTTAATATCAGAAACTTCTGAGTCAGTACACATGATGTTTTGCAGAAATTTTCCTTGAATGATCCTCTACAAATTCTCTGTTGTGTTTGCAAATTAGAAATCCAAAATTGCTACCACCTTGGGCACATTAACATTGGACTCTATTGGAAATTCTTTTAAATGTAAGAAATGAAAGATGGTCACAAAATTACGTCTGAGGTTAAAATCGGACACTATGGAAAATAGCTTTGGAAATCATGTCAGAAATCTGTCAGTCAATGAAACTGTGCAGAAATGTTTTAGGATGTTCCTCTACAAATTTTAAGGTTTAACTGTTGATTTGAAATCCCAGAAGACCATCATATAATATCAAAGTTTAAGAGGGGTGCGATTATTAAAAAAATGTATCTACACACACACACACACACACACACACACACTATCTGACACCATACATGTAGGATATAGTCGCAAAGTTTTTGAATTATACAAAAATTATACATGAAATATGTTGATGAACATGCTGCGATACTAAACTTACGTAATCGTCCAATAAAACAAAAAAAATTCGCAATATTCCAGCCTTTGTATTTTTTTGAGATGGTCAATATAATGTTTGAATGGTAGAACTGCAAGACTAGGAAAATACAAATTGAATTTCACAGTTACTGTAGCAGTTTTTTAAACTTTAACGGGTCTTAAAACATCAAATATTTTTAATTAAATATTTTGCTGCGCATATAATCTGTGTAAAACGTTACATTTAGTGACAATTCAGTAGATTAGTAGGTATCCTTATATCATAGTGTAGTTTACGTTATACTCTTAATCTGACCTGAAAACGTTACACATTGACCTATATACAGGTATATGTAATTTGGTATGCAGAAGTATCTGAAAAAGTCTTATTTTGTGAAACCAATAGAACATAGCAACGATTATACGACCAGCCTTTTTCCATTCACTATCTGTAGTTTAGGTCGAAAATGACTCGTTTTGAATAAAAACTAAACTATTTCTTTTCGGGTTAAAATTTTTTTCGAGGGGGAATAAGAGTAAAAGTTTTCCGGGATAAGAGTAAAATTTATTTCGGGATGAAAGTAAAATTTATTTCGGGATGAAAGTAAAACTGTTTTAGAGATTGTGCTGGCCGAAATAACATTCCCCAAAATTTAATAAAACTACGGAGTTATCTCCATCATGGAAAACTCTGTCCGTAAATGGTTTTGGCTTTCTATTTCGATCAATTTGGCATGATCTCGTTTTTACAGATTTTTATAACAGTCTTCCAAAGTTTTGGTCCGTGGCATCGCTGACGTGTAATTAATTTACGACATGTGCACATCCGATGCGTAAAAATCGATACGAAATGTATCACACTTTGTTTTAGTCATACTTTTATATGTAGATTCGTAACTACCAATAACCAAAGCTTAGATTTTCAATTGATCTGATGTCTAAAACTATTCTGATATATGATCCGCATAATATTTATCTTATATGAACCAAACTCGAGTCAATAACGGTAAGATTTTCTTCCAATATTGTCGGTAGAAGAATGGGATTTGGAAAAAAAATGTCCATAACAACTGAAGTCCAAATCATTAAGACTACAAATTCAACCCTCAACGCAGAGAAATACCACCGCGGCTCTTATTGATCACTACATTAAAAGTGAAGACGTTTGCATTCAGAAAATATTTTGAAATATTGATTGGTTGATCGAAGGAGGTTTAACGCCACTTTCAGCAGTATTTCAGCCACATCGTCAGTTTCCTTGGCGGTAGGAGCAAGAGGGAACTGGCGACCTTAAGCTGGTAACTGACAAACCTTATCATGTACATATGCGCCCCCTTTTGTTGTTTTCCAAGTGTAGCGCGAACTCCCAACACAGCGATGATAAGCTAGTGTGTTTTTACAGGTAATCCAAAAAACCTTAACAACTCGGGCTCACAGGTCCCTATACTTGTTAAAGACACCTAATTTTAAATAAGTGCAAAAACCAATACGATAGAACACTACCACTAAATAGGACAAGCTGGAAAATGCGTTCAGGACATGTTTTATAGTAAAATATTTTAATGACTTTAATTACTCAGATATAGATATATTTGCTTTTGATGTTAACCAGCTCAAAATGTAATTATCCACATCCAAAGGAAAAATCGATGTCGACAGATACTTTAAACATAAATAAAGATCGATATCGATACCATATCGCGCCTCTATTGTCGATATCGACGAAGAGCATTCGGATATTACAGAAAGATCGATATCGACACGATATCATGTTGCTATTTTGATATCGAAGATATCGTATAATATTTTGATCTGATCATATCTATTGCCATATAGATAATGCTGACACCAAATATTCACATCATCATCGATTTTTTATGGTAGCACATTTGTCGATATCGACGTTTTTGTAGAATCTGTTGAACAAATGTGAAAATAGACATCGATACGATATCATGCCGTCATTGTAGATATCCACTATGTCGACATCTATTCAATATCGTACTGCTATTGTGCGTTATCGGCAATGTTAAAATAGTTTTTACATGCCAAAGTCAACATCGATATCGATTGATATCGTGATACTTCTGGCAATATCAACGATATCGACAACTGGTTTTGTCTTGGACATGTATGCAATAGACTTTGAACTAAATGTGAATGTATGAACTGATCAATAGTCTTTTCAACTAAATGTACATGTATAAACTGATCAGAAGTCGTCATATGAACATAAGAATAAAACAGCATCATTATTGCTTTATTTTTGATATAGAATATACTCTGTGAAGTATCAGAAGACACTTAGTGTATTGGCAAAAATATGTCAATTTCTGAACTGTCTACACATCCTCAGCCCATACCAATGATCGTCTAAAGGTTGCCATCAATTACTGATTTTTGAGATACAGTCTTCGACGCAATGCTTTCAATGAGAATCCAGTGAGGTCAATGCCGAGCACCAACAACTGTGCTCCTTATATACCAGTAAGTGAACACATTGCAAAAAAATGACAATTTTTTAAATAAAAACTCAAAACGTTAAAAAATGTACGAACTGTGAACTTCTATTCTGTGCAGTAGAAAAATAATTCAGTCCTAAGATGATGATGATGAAATACTGAACACCGTAGAATAAAAAACAACGAGAAACCAGGACGAAACAAAAAGAACTGAAAATTAAAAAACATTTTAATTGTTAGATGATATATGGTGCTCTAAATAGTCCACTGGCATTTACACATATATTCGTTTATAAGTTATTCAAAGATCGAGGTATATTTTACTTCTTGGTCATTGTCTTATTCAATATCTGATTTAAATGCAATTGAAATAAATTTGCGATATTTCGTACTTGCCACAGCTAATTTTCAACATTTTATATTGCTTATTTACCAACGGAATTTTGGCTGTAATATAGTGCTGACAACACAGGTAAGACACTTCTAATTCAAAACTCCACATTATTAATTTGTTATTTGAAAGTTTCGACGTTTTTTTAATTCTAGCACAATTTTTGGGGAGCTCACTCGTCTAATAATCGGTGCACGCGAGTACTATTTGGCTAATGCGAAAATTACACTGTCGTCAGCAATCGCATGCATATGCATATGCGAAATGAATGTGCTTCAAAGATTGTAAATGGTTAATGTTCTATTACCGTTGCAACCAATTGCTGTCAAACCTGACCAACAAACAGCACCAAGAGCTCAAAAAGTTGTGTACTTTTAAGTGCAAGTACCAATCATAAATGCAAAATTATGGGGATCGTTTTTCGAGATGTCGATTAGAACAGGTTCAACTGTGCACGGAAACATCGTACGTAACGATTTACCTTTAATGTGTTGTAGGAATCATAATGGAAGATTGGTCATACTTTAAAACAAGGAGAGGATGTGTATGTTTCATCGTTTTCTTACAGGTAAACATTTTGATTAGTATCGTTTCGGTGACTCCTTTACAGTTATAACGAGAATGTGAACAAAATATTCGAAATAAAT
>JAOXYH010559425.1:0-13650 GCA_028566455.1 Botula fusca | reverse complement strand
TCAAATTTCGTGGTTTAAGTCAACCACGAAATCCACGAAAATTGGTACCCCACGAACAATAGTACTTTCACAGTAAGTTAAATAAAAGCAAGAGAAAACAACCTTAATCTGTAAACACATGAATACATGTACAAAAGTTAAGACAAGATGGCACACAGCATGTAAACGGATGATGATGACAAGGACAATGACAATGAACACGATGATGATGTATAAACAGTATTTCTGACAGATAAGATGGCAAGGTTTAAAATAACTATGGGGAATCCCTACTTTTACTTTCTAGTATATATACTAATTTCTATATCAATGGAACCAACAGTTTATAATTTTAGAAAATATAATTAAAATCCATCCCAATTAAGTGACTGCAGATTTTTAAAAAAAGCAAGCTTGGTGCTGGGGAAATGTATTGGGCTACATTTAGGATAAACATACTCTAAATATTTCAAGAAGTCTTGCACCTCCGCCGAAATTTCAGTATCTCTGAAATGTTGGAAAAGATGAGAATAGCATGATTAATAATATGCATCATTTTCTTTAATAGAAACTTTTCGCTTTTTTATTTCTATGATCATTTAATATTATTTATTATTTTTTACAAATATTAACTGTGAAAATTGTCAACAAATTCTCTTTTACATAAGACTAAAAATCACTGAAATCTGATGTGAAAATGTTCTTTAATTCAAATGTTGTTTAAATATTTGAAATATATCTTTTTAAGTCTGCAGATTCTAAAAAATATCTACATGCAACAATATCACTTATGAAATGACTGAATTGGCTAACAAGGTGCTTCATGCTAAAACAATATCGAATGGCTTTTGTGATAACATGGAAAGTTTCTAACACAATAATGGGAAGTGTTCAAAGGGTAAGCAAGGGATAAACTTTCTCATTTAAATTTACAATGTCTGTTCCATGCTCAAATTTAACATGAAGACATTCCATGGCAACCATACAAACATCACAGGGGTATAAAAGAACTGGTGAAAAGTTGGGGACAGTTAATTTATGAAGTACTGACGGTATATTTATATGATTAGTTTATATAGATATACAAAAAAATATCTACCACATTAATTTGAGTATAAATTATATACAAATGTATATATCTTATAAAAATTGTCCTTTCTACATCATACTTAAAAAATACTTTCCTACATCGTAAAATGCTTGTAGTTTGTAACTTTTTAATATATAGTTATATATTTTTTATTTTAGGTATGCAGATTTTTAGTGTCGTACATCCATTTTTAACAATGCAATACGGTGTAGGTATTATGTTAACATTAGCACATGAACAGCACATAAACACACACAAACAACCGTACAAACAACAAACAAATGATGCAACAGGACACAGACAAGGTACAAATGTCATACAATAAATGATGCATATGTTAAAAACTTCAGCTTAAGTTACAAAGGTCTCTTGAACAAGAGTTATTCCCCCTTCTTGATCAGTTTCCTTGAACAAGAGTTATTTCCCCTTCTTGATCAGTTTCCATTTCCCACTGTTTCAGTTTGTGAGAATAAACGATGCGTTTTTTACATACAAATTTATAGCAACCTCAATTTCAAGGGAAAAAATCTTTCTAAAATTCATTTCTAGGTTTGCATTGGACTTGAAGCGATACTGTTGCAAACTAACTTTGTGAAATTTCTTTTTAAAAAACCACTGTTTTCAAAATGTATTTTTAACAAATAGTTTGTTATTTATATTCTGTAAACTTGACAGACAATCTATTTGCTACAATAATGTGAACTGTTCACAGCAGAAATATGCAGAAAACTATCAAATACTGACTGTATCACCAGAATTATGCATTTTGTTTTGTTGTATAACTGTGTAATATTCCATGTAAAATATAACCAAATGTTATTGTGCAATATTCCATACTCAGTGCAATATCACTGAAAATTTTAAAAATACATGTATAATTATTTAACATTTATTTATACAATAAAAGAGTTATTGCATGAAGATGTGTGAATACTGTAAATTCAGAAATTTTTGTGATGTTTTTATACTTGCAAAAAAAGATATGACCAGATTATCGTCACAATAATTAGAACTCGCTCATTTATTTCTCATATATGCCTAATTCAATGGAAATCACCACAGTAACATTAATTAATTCTAATGCAACAATATTTGTAAGCCGATTCTGATTGGATGACGTTGAAAATCTCATGGCATCAATTGCACGATTGATGCCATGGAAATTGGTGCACAAATGCAGACGTTACTTCCGACCTTTTACAATGAAAGTTTTAAGCTGTATTTAAACGTTTGCATTAGAATGGAGATAACAATATTATATTTTATAATTTGCCAGCATCAATTGATTTGATGGTCGGAAATGGAGTTTACTGGCGACACATGCATTTAATTTTCTGCTCAGGACAATATTCACCACTATTCATGCAATAACCCTAATACACTGTAAGTTTTAAACTGAAGTTTCAACATTTTTCACAAATAAATCTTACCTACTTCCTCACGATTATAGCAAAATCTTTTTAATTTTCCCTCAGCTTTCAAAATTAATGAACTTCAATCGATCAATCAAACACAAATCCAACATGGGTACTTACAAGGATTTGGGTTTTGTAGAAGACTTAAAATCAGCTTTGAAATCGGACAAACTTTTAGCTCTGGATTTTAACTTGGATGAATGGTCTGGTTCCGATCTGTATCCTGCCTCTATATCTACAAAATAAATATTACAAATATATAGTTTAGCTGAAAGTGGCATTTCCTGTTCCGTTTACAGTGTAGAGGCTAAAACCAATTCTTAGAGAGTTTAATTCGCAGGTTCTTCAGATGCAATGAAATTTACTATATGGTTTATCTGGCTTTACATTGTTAGATACAAGAAAAGAAGGGATATTGCGTATAAATTCATGATACAAAATCCCTACACGCACTTGACAAAATCCAAAGCAAAGGAACAGCACTTTTATTGCTGTTCTTCATTTCAAAATCACAGTGAGGCCTTTAACATGTGACTTTTGGTAGTATGGTACCAATCAGAAATCAGAGTGAACTAAGGAAATGTCCAACTTGGCCAGGTAAACCATACAGCTATGTATGTTTCAACTTCAGTGATTGTTTCCGCTTAACGCTACACCAGCACTCAATGGCTTTATGGTGGTGAGAAAAATCTATAAACATGATAAAAATGGTTAAAAAATCGGAATAAATTCTAAACTCTTAATTGAATAAAACAAAATATTATATGTAAGGTAACACCTTCAGTGACAGGCAAGACAAATAGGAGTAGGGCCACGAAGGGCACATTCCGGCCCTGAAAAATGGAGTATGCTTAATGAAAACTACATAAGAAGTAACTAAGTTTCATGAATTCGCCCATATTTTCCCAATTTTGCTGTATTTTAAAGCATATTTTGATCTAGAAAACATTGGTCGCACTTTTCGACCAAAATAAATTTTAGATGAAAAGACGTATTTTGATGAGATTGACATTTTTAAGCAAAAATTATTTTGGTCGAGGTATGAGGCCCACATTATTATTAACAAAAACTGGGTTAAAATCTGATAAAATTGGACCAAAAAGCTGATCTTGTTAAGAGCGCGATTGTGACGTCACGGGGACGTTTTACAATTAATTCGTTTCATTTGTCCAAAATTACCGTTTCGTGTTTCATAACATCCAAAGTAAAAATATTAGATTACTATGAACATATTTATTCAGTTCTGAATTTTAGCAAATTTTTAGGCCATTTTAGATCCTTTGTGAACCTACTCCTTTCTTACAAAAAGATAATCGAAAAACCCACCCACCTAGCTTCTTTATCTTTTTGTTCTTCTACACGAATTATTAAATATATAACGTTCTTTGTTCAATATATTTTTCAGGTTAGATGTGAAAATGTTGACCATAACACCAATAGCTCGGCAGAGATGGTTGACATTGAAAAGTGACAATAAAATGTTTGTCGTTGCCAGTTGCGCGGCATCAATTTAGATTTTAAAATGTGACCTCTGGTCCCAGGGTCAAATATTTGAAATATTTTGTTGCTCTGTTTATTTGACAATTTGAACATAAACATGATAAAGTGTCGCTGGTACTTTTTGTGCTATATTTTGAACTTTGATATAATGAGTAGTTTCGCAAACATGGTGTGTTCATGCTCGTATAGATGGAAATGTAACCGTGTTGCTAAAATGGAACTGTGTCAATTTAATTTCAATTATTATGATTATTGAAAAGAGTGACCTTGAAACCACATCTTTTAATGTGAACAGTATTGTTGTTTTGTGTTGTAATTGTAATAGAATAGCCTTGAAGCAGACATTAGGCTATGCAAAATTGATGTAATACCCTCCTACGTTCTACATTTTCAGACATTTATACTTCACATGTTTGAATTACTACGAAAAATATTATTCTAAACATTATTGGACTTTTCGATATTCGTTATATAATGTATATAACGTATTACTTATTTATTAATTTCTCTCCCTCTCTTTCTCGCTGTGTTTGTGTGTGTGTGAGGTCCTGAAGACCATAAAAATGAGAAAATTCTTAAGTATAAAACATTTTAATTAACTACAACATGTGCAATGGAAACTGTAATTTGATAGGCTGCAACCATGACAATTAAGAATATTCTCAGACAAGAAATTTCTCAGTTTTATGGCGCCCGGGCCTGAATGAAAACCTAAAAAACAGAGAGTCCTCTCATTGACAGGGCCAGTTGATGTTTTTACACGTTTTACACGTTTTACACTTTTATTCAATTTCATTCTAGACTATACGAAATATACAAAACCCATGGCTGCCTATGGCTGCTTAGTTGACCAAATCAAATAGCTCCATTACATATACTCAGCAAACTTTAAGGTCCCTGTACATTTATCAAGTTGGTGAAGTTCCTAATACAAATGTATGATTATGATGTTGACTTCCTTAGAACTAAGCTTAATAGTTTTATTTCACACACACTCGACGCTTCTTAAAAGCGATCACAATATCTCTTTACGATGCAATTTTGTAAGGAATCGATGGACGTTCGCAACCGTCATGACGACCATTGAGAGAGGTAACTAAACGAATGTATAAAAATGAAGCCTTCGTCTTTTCATTTTATACAGCCGCAAAAAAAAAATATGATGCCATGATGTGTACTAGATTGATATTCACGTGAACTGAGGTAACGTTTCACGGAACCCATCTTATCGGGTCCGTTCGCCCTAATATTACACTGTCGGCCAAAATCTGCTCGCCCTTCGAGTTCCCCATAGTAATGAAAAACTTAGAATACATTGATACTGTTTTATTAGGTTCTCGTATATGACATCAAAAGAGTTCTGTAATCATACAGTGCTGACCGTATGTCAAAAGGTTTATGCATAAACACACGAACAAAGCAACAAAATGTGAGGTATACAATGTATGTTGTACCAAATTTGGTCGCTGTAGAGCAAGACCTGACCTTGAATGGACAAAACAAAGAACGTGACAATCAACAATAAAGCAGAACAACACAGAAACTAAAAAGGGAAATAAGTAACACGAACCACACTTAAAATCTGGGGTGAACTCAGATTCTCCGGAAAGGTAAGCTGTTCCTGCTCTCTGTGGCACCCGGCGAAAATCTGGTAGGCAGTCATGAAAGGGAAAGGACTTGAATTGTTATATGACAGGAAAGAGATCGTTTTTGTGTCTTAAAACAAAAATTTACTATAGATAACATTCATCCCTGTCCGAAGTGCCACGCCTGGAAATCACATGGAAACCTAGCGTCATCGCAATTTCAAAAGAATTGGAGAACAAAGCGTAAACCATGTGTAAAATGGGGCGTAATATTTAAATGAGCACGCCTGGTTGACAAAATCTAGACATATATGCAAATAAGTACGCCTGATAAAACTGAAAAACTAGGCGTAAATTTATGCGTGCATAAGACAGAGTTATTAAATGTACTCTAATACATTGTATACACGTAGTATGTGTAATCCATACAAATTATAAACACAGTATTTACAGTTTCGCAGAGTTTATGACATCAAGAATGGTGATGAAGACTTATTGTGAACGTTTCATCGATAGTTTGTCACTGTTCAATTGTATTGTTAGCATTTTGATGGAGTTTTCTGGTATACTGTTCCTTCACTGAAATAATATGTTTGCTAAGGACCCATCATGGATGAACATTAAGCCAAATAGATCATGTTATTTTAAGAGGAGAATTGAGATTATTACATGTTGTTCTAAACACCAGAGTAATAAGAGGTGCTGATGTGGACACTAGCCATTATTTATTAAGAAGAAAGATCAGGTAAAAACTCTCTCGAAACAAAGGATTGAGAACTCAATGTAAAAGAGAGAGATATTTGATCTGAATAAACTTAACAGCGGTGAATTTAGAAAAATGTTCAACCTTGATGTGAAAGATATATCAAAATACTAGAGGGAATTGATATCGATGACCCCTAGAGAGGCATGGAAAAACTGTGTATGTGAAAAGGGAAACCTCCAAATCTGTATTAGGAAAGATAAAGAAGTTTAGTAAGCCTTAGATAAAAAATGAAACATGGCAAAATGTAGAAACAAACATACTGATAAAAAAGAAAAGAGATAGAACCAGATCTGAACGGCTAAAGTACAGACTAAGTGAAGATTACAAAACAAAGATTTAAAGAAAAGTCCACATGCAGATAAAAAAATTGTTACATTCAAATGGAAGAAAAGGCACAAGAGGCAGTAGAGAATGATAGGAGAAAGGAACTTTTACCATCACAAAAAATAATATTTGGCGAAAGAAAAAGGCAACATAATAGAGGGAAAGAAAAACTACAAAATAAGAAGAAGGTGAAAAAGGTGGGTCGTGCACTCTACTGGAGTGTTTAACAGAGAAGACCCATCAGACCCTGTAACTGATTACATCAGTGAAATAAATGACGGTGAACTGGGCGGATGGACAGTTATAGAGATAAAAACAGCCTGGAAAAGAACACAGGGAGGTAAATCAGCAGCAATCCAGAGCATTACACCAGGACTCATAAAGGCTGACCCCGAGTTAACATCTAGAAAGCTGGTAAACATTTTTAATACTAGTATGTTGTTGAAAATGGGAATCATTTGTATGACCTTTGAACAAGATGACATGACTGATTCATGTGATTGCAAGAAATAGAGGGTAGTGATACTTATAACTGTCATCAGCAAAGTGTTTTGTAGGATGTTGATAGGGAGACTGAAAAGAGAGTAGATGAAAACTTGGAAAGGAGCAAGCTGAATATACATCTAAGAATGAGACAACAGAATAGACATTAATACTAAAAAAACATACTGGAACAGGTTTATGAATGGTAATAATGACATCCATTTCTGAGACTTTGAGAAAGCATTTAATTCGGTCCATCACCACAGTTTATAGAAAATACCAAAGTGCTATGGAATACCTGAGAAATTCATAAGAACTAAGAGAAATATATAGTGCAATTGATTGCTCTGTTATTGATGAAGGTGAAACATCAGAATGGTTAGAGTTAAAATACGAGTTCAAATAAGGATGCGCCTTCTAGTCTTCTGCAGTCTATATTCAGTATCAGGACTGCCACCTGGTTATTTGTCAACTATTGCTCCTAAGTATGTAAACTTGTCAGTATCTTCTACTTCCATCTTATTGACTGAGATTTGGGACCAAGCTTTGCGCGATCTAAGAGTTCTGCACTTTTTGAAATTCAATTTTATGCCATTTCTTACAGCTTCTGTTGTAGGTTTTTTGTGTTTTTTCATCGAGATCACAAAACAAAAAAGCGTAATATCGTCCACAAAGGACACATAAAAAAATATAACCGTCTCCCTCTAGGTCTATCAGTTGTTGTTCTTCTCATTATTTAATCAATGGCCAGAAGGAACAAGAAGGCTGATATAGGCTTTTCATCGCCTACGAAATTGTAGGATAGCCAGAGGTATTGAACGTGAAACGAAAGAACACCTTTACAGAGCAAAAGTAAGACATGTATTGCTAAGCATATGGATTATGACCAACGCAGAAGAAAATAAGCTCAATACATTCCAACAGTGGTGCTTAAGAAGAATATTAAAGATAAGGTGGAAAAGTAAATCATCAAACGCAGCAAACAAAATAGTCAACGAGATTACCAAAACAAAGAGCATCAACTGTGAAATACGGGGGAGAAGATGGACATTAATAGGACAAATTTTCAGAAGGGAATAGAACAATGATAGAATAATGGCATTAAAATAAGCCCTAGAAAAGAAAAGATCTAGAGCATTTTGAGGCAGGATAAAAAACGAACTGGCGAAGAACAAGAGAAAGAGTAAGGAACAATCCAGAAAAGCCTAGTCGGAATGCTGCAAAGAAAGCAGCACAAGACAGGATAATTTGGTCAGTCAGTGTGGTCGAGAGTGGGGGATGTATGCGTCTCATGGTATGGAGAGCTTTAAGGTTAAGGTAAGGTCAGGGCCCATATTTACATGTAAGTACAGGAATTGTAGTATTGATAACAGCAACAAATAACTTTATCCATCAATGTCGAAGCTCGTGAAGCAGAATATAAAGTTCGAAAGTTCTTGATTGCTTAATTGATTATAGTATGTCTAACTATATTAACTTAATTGTATGGTTAGCCTGACAATGTTCTGTCTTTCCGCTTTTTCATAGCTTCTTCAGTATGTTCAGACCGATACAAGTGAGATGACCAACCATCAATGATAGAAACCTACACTTGTCTGTCCTGACCGGCCTTCCTGTTTATAGTGGTTGTACGCGTCTTCATGTGCGTCTTTTAATCAAACAACGAACCGGTGCTACTGTTGCTATGTCTATCAGTGTGACGAGAAAATGACGAGAGCTAATGAAAATGTCGATCCGACCTCTTGTACCACGGCTATGATACGATTACGATTTTGCACATTAATCTTCCAGTTTACTCCTTTTGTCTTGTTTTTGTCTATTTTCATGGTTTTTCGCATTTATTTATTGTTTCCAGTAGTTACTTTTTTTATGAAAAATACAAGTTTTTTGCATTGCCCAGCCATATCTCTTTTCGCTGCCTGGTCCATCGCAACTATTACAGTCATAACTGTGACCAATAACTCTGTTTTGACTTTAGCTTGGTACTTTAGACTGTTTTCGTCCCTCTGAATTCCATTATTTCAATTAAATCCCATAAAATTTATTGTAAGAAAAATAATAATGGAACGTTTTTAAGTGATGAATATTATTTTATTACCGGTCTATTAAGCCACAATATAATTACTCCATTTTTAGCTCTACTGGTCCAAAGGACAAGGTCTGGGTTGCTCACAACGTTGGATAATTTAGCCACTGGTTAGCTTATCCAATGGTCATTTATCAAATCCAGTGGTTTGCTATCCAGTGGCTTCTTATCTGATGCTCAAAAGTCAAATTGAAATGTGTTTAGATAACCGTTGGTAACTTGCCTAACCAGTGGTTACCTACCCACAATGCAATATTCACTACAAGGTAAAAATTCCGTCGGCAAAGCTGAGCAGAAGACAGGAGGAAAAGGAAAAATCAGTGAATATTTTCCGAAGGCTACAGAAGGGGCCAATATTCGGATGTGCGTTCCGTCAACTGCTCCCACAACACCAAGGAAATGTGCTATGTCATTGAAGCCTTTTTTTTTCAAATTGTGTCTCGGGCCACTGGATGAAATCACTAGCAATGTCACACGAGGCGCTGGATACATTTCGAACTGCTCTTGACACGATGGATATATGATATCCCATTGCATCGCCTACAACCCTCATTCCAATTTCCTTCAAAATGTCCCAACAAGAAAAAATAGTGCATCAAATCACTTGTATTAATAACTCTTCTTCAAATCATGATTTGAACAGGAGTTGAACATGTTGAAGGTGAGAAAATTTCACATGCAAATGAGCCAATAACTCATTTAACTTGAATATGCAAATTTTGCAATCCAATCGCTTTGAATTGCTTTCAACTCATGCAACAACTCTTGAACAGCTGACAAATTAATGATTTCATGATGATTTGCTGTGAAGCAATGGATCATATTGAAATCACAAGCAAATCGTGAAGAACTCATATATGTGTACATATGTATACATGTATAAATGTCCAAAATACACATACATGTGTAGGTGTATTTTATGATGGAAAGAACATTTAGTAGCTTGCTTAGCCTTTGCCATCTACTAGTTTCCTTTTACTTTGTATATATTAATAAAATTGGTAGTACCAAACTAGTGTCATTTAAGAATATATGGATCATAATTAAAAGAAAGAACATTCGACATTTTGTTATTATAAAAACAAAACAAATTAGCAATTACTCTAAATAATCATTCTTTTTTAATTTGTATTAAACATGTCATAATCCCACATTTACAAATTGCACATGCATGACATGATCAATTGGATATGATAATACTGGAATTGTCCAACATATTTTATGTCTTTGATTCTAGGTCTAAAATATTTTAGGAAAGTATAAAAATAACCTTACCTTTAAATATTGTGATACACATGAACTGAATCCACACATTAAAAATAGTCAAGGATTATATAAAAACAACAGGTATACTGAATTAAACTACACAGAAACTGCCTGACAATTGTTTCCTGATTTTTGAAAATCTACAGGAAGTGACCTAAACTGAAATCAACCAATAAATGAAAGACCATAATTACAAAAAATCGTTACCAAATCATATAAGAAAATCAAGAAGATTTTATCGCAACAAATGGCTTTTAATTCGTTTTAGTTTTTCTTAAAAAGTAAAAAAATCATGAACAAATCATTTCATTTCATTAAAGACGTTAAGACATTGCCTTTAATTCGTTTCTATTTGTAACAAAAGGCAAGAACTCATAAGCAACTCATTGCTGTAGATTTCAAAACCTCATCAACTCGCTTTCAAATCATTTGTTTTCACGAAATCGTGAATAGATCAGATTTATTATGTATTATGAGTTCATGACGAGTTAATGAATGGATCATTTTCAAACTATGCTAATAATTCCTAAATTCATGATTTGAAAGCCATCTGAAAACGATTCTAAAATGGTTTGTTGAGTTTTTTCTGTTTGGGATGTTCCAGTTCATTTAATTTTAAAAATTGCCATTTTGACCAAAAAAAATTGTCTTCTTCCGCCACTGAACTTGTCAGAAGTTGTACTTAGTAACCCGAAGCCGGGCATTTGAAACAGTTGACATGATGTTATTTGTATGTCTATAAGCTTGCATTTGGGTTCTTTTTTCCTGGGGTCCCCAAGGGAGTCAATAGGGGACGACTTGTTGGTTTGTCCGTATTTTCTTCTGTCATTAAAGTTCTCCGAAGCGGTTCTCAGAAACCACACCTCGGACATCCATGAAAGGTGAAATGTCCTTGGACGCCTCTTTCTAGATGTGAACCTTTGGTTTCATAATTCAAGAGCGTACCTGAAGGAGTCAGTTGGGGACCCCAAATGATGGAGAGGTAAATCTAACTTTTGCGTCCTTTGTGCAAATTTGATGAAACTTTACTGATCCTGATGACCACACATTACTATAGAAACGATGTTCGAGGTTTCAAAGAGTTATGACCATTCAGTATTAGAAAATCGGGTATATACATTGTGTCCACTCAAGAACTATTAAAACAAATAAAGGATTCTGTTAAAATTGTGTAGAAATTTTAATCACCATCAGGCAATATGTCATGAACGACACAAATGACCAAGCCACTATTGTCAAAGTCACATATGCAACTTTAAATGTATGAGAATCTAATGGCGGAGTACATGCCTTGAGCGCTGCCAAACGTTTAAGCAAAATGCATGTTACAGTTATCTTTGTCTTAATTTTGTATTGTTACAAAACAGAATTCCACAAATTATTGGATAAAGGTATATAAATAAAGGTTATATTTTATAAATGTCATATTTTGAGGAAGAAGAATCAAATGTCTGTCAGAAAAACATATTGCTGAATGTAATTGATTTTTTTAAACTAAATATATAATGTAATTAAATTAAAAGGACAGTACCAATTTTCTTTTATTATACAGCACTTTCAATTATTTTTGTCCGAACTTAACTTCAAATGAGATCTTTCCATTGGCTAAAGCCTGCCTTTTAACAATTTATTTTCTGTCGAAAAATCTATTAGACGGATGGGAAAATCAATTTTTGTGATAGAAAATTGTTTTGTAAGCCTATAGTGCTCCTCCCACTGATACTTTTCATTGCTAATATTAATCTGCTCCTCCCGCTGATACTTTTCTTTGGCTAATATTAATGCAGATCACCAATGTCCAGAAAATTCCATGAAGTATTTTACTATGGATCGCTTTTACACACATTTTTCATTCATGCACATAGGTAAATTTTATGAATGAACGATTCGAAGCGTTCAAAACCGAAACGACATTTTATGCATATACAAGTTCGTGCTAAGCTATTATCAAGGGTTTATAAGTTAGTACAAATTATTATCGGACAGTTTTTGGTTGATATCTTCTGTTAAAAGGCTCCACTTCACCTCACAGGATATCCACCAAAGACATTCCGATAATATACAATAGTAAATAAAGCCAATTGCGCTTAAAACATAATATTTAATAAACCAATTCTTCAACAGAAAGGTAATTATACATTGTATTGTTAATCGTAACACTTACACTGACAACTGTTTCCCGAAAATCCACTTTTGCATGTACATCTATATCCTGATCCCAAAATGCTGCAGGTTCCATCATGTTTACACGGTTTATTACTACATGGCGTATCTTTAAATAATTATTTTAAGTATTACAAAAAAGATAAATACATAAACAAATTCAGATGAAAAATTTGAATTTGATGGGCAATGTTTTTAAATGTAATGATCGATTTATAATGTGCTACTGAAATGAATCTTAACAAAGACATTGACTGAGAAATAAAATAAAAGTCAGGGAAAAATCGCAGTTTGAACTTGTCATGTTGAATTTTTGTATTTTTGTTATTTATGTTCTAATTGTGTTAAAATTTATGCCTTGTCCTTGGAATCAAATCTCCGAATTAAAAACATGCTGCCACGGTATACGATTGTCAATATGTAATGTGTATACCATTTCGATCGGGCATTTACTCATTTTTTGTCATTTGCAGGAATATGGAACGGTAAATCAATATTCTGAAACAAGGAGATCTGGCGGGAAGAACTACACGTTTAATTCACTATCGTCTTCAACTCTAGTATTCAAATACTTTTCATGTCTTTCAATGAGTCATTCTGTTTGTGTTTTCTCAATTATGCTTCTTCTATTTTACTGATTGGTCGACTTTTGAAATTGTATTTTGATGTGTACTTTTATTTCTTTCAAATATCGGCAACATTATACCGAAACAACAGGTTCAAGCAGTAATCCAAAAGTCGTAAATCTATACAGAAGCCCAAAGCGCGGAAACAAACAATGAGTAACTAGAACAAAAGAAAAACAAAAAGGAACTGAAAATTAAAAAAAACATTTAACAAACTACCAAAACGAAACAGACGACACGATAACCAAAGCACTAGCAATGTGAACTCCCACTAAAACCTGGGAGTGAGACAAGGCGCTCTGGAAGGGAAGGGTAAGCATGTCCTGCTCTGTTAACGGCACCCGTTACATTGATGTTAATATTAAC
>JAOXYH010558315.1:0-13654 GCA_028566455.1 Botula fusca | reverse complement strand
TTGGGTCATCGGACATCATCTTGCTTCAGGCCTATCAATGGAACATTTCTGGCAAGTTTGCGCTCTATTGATCCAGTGGTTTTAGATTGGAAGTCAAAATTGTGCCAGCCAATCACGCCTTCGCAGCCATGTTGATAATCTTGATAATGCCTGGAGGATATAGGAGATAGATTGGTAGAACCATCCAAGGAACATTCCTACCGAGTATAGTTCAAAACTGGCGCATTGGTTTCTGGGCAGATGCCGAAGATATGTCAGTAAATCAGAGGTCATGGCAGATATATTGAAAAAGGATATAATTTAAATAGATGACTATTCAAGGAACATTTTGTCACATCCGGTTCAAACTGGCTAATAGGTTTCAGAAAAGAAGTCGAAGGTGTGTCCTCCAATCAGAGGCCATGACAGTCTTACTGAATATTCGAAAGGGTCGTAGGACATATTTTTGGTATAGGACCATCTAAGGAACATTCCTGCCGAGAATAGTTCAAAGTTTGGGGGATATATAGAAATCACCTTGTCTGTCTGTCCGTCTGTCCATAGACCTTGAAAGCGCATCTCCTCCTACATGGATTGGTGATCATCAGAGACGATGGCGGCCAAATAAGAAATCACGCGGGGTCATCGGACAAACCTTTGTAGAGGGACATCCAAGGAACGTTCCTACCAAGTATAGTTCAAATGGTGGGTATTTAACTGAAAATGATTCTATCCTTATGTAAAAATCCAAATACTGGACCTCACCGGGAACTTAATTTTGCTGCTGAACTTGTGACTTTTTATGCTGGTAGACGGTAGGTACAAACTCTACTCCTGATGACATGCAACAGACAAGCCATAGATAGCAGATGGGCCGCAGAAGAAAGTTCATTTGTCTCCAGATTAAAACATCTGTATTAAGGACTTTAAAAATTTGGAAGGGGAGATACTTCGGCTTACACTGTGACAAAAATGGGGAGTTGTACCTTGTAAGCGCAACTTCTACTAGACAGCTTATTGGATTTTTAAGGACTTTAAAACTTTCAGAGTGGTAGGTCCCTTATATCGTTATACCAGGTAAGAATTTGTATCGATTGTTGAATTCTGGTACACTAGCATATCGTCACTGCCTTGACTTATGTTACGTTCTGAAACATTTACCACTAATATATATTTACAGTCTCAAGTGTAAATTAGTGTTGAAAACTCATATAATATATTTGCACGAGTGTCGTTCTCATATTATATTATGTAAAAATGTTTTACTTATTTTACTTAAGTACGCATGATCCGTCAGGGAAACGTATGTAACAATGAAGTTAAGTTGGCTTTCGTCGAGACACGTTCGTTTCACAGTCGTTCGTTACGTGTTTGGTGTTCTCTACTAAGACAATTAAAATCCATAACACGCTCCCATTTTGAAATAGACACCTGTTCCACGATGAACAGAGGTAGCATGTTCACATGGTACG
Source organism: Botula fusca (assembly GCA_028566455.1). NCBI lineage: Eukaryota > Metazoa > Mollusca > Bivalvia > Mytilida > Modiolidae > Botula > Botula fusca. The sequence goes on along the minus strand of JAOXYH010558315.1, from coordinate 12,203 downwards.
CATTCATCAAATCTATAAGGAGACAATAATTTCATGTTATAGTGTTCAGAATGATTTTTTTAAATATTCATTTGAAGACAATATATAAAGAGGTATGTTAGTTATGGTTAAAATGGTAGGGGGAAAACGGTCAGATAGGGTTGTACTCTCTAGAATTGCTAAATGCAAATGAAATTCTCTCTCCAAATAAGTAATAGATACACATGAAGTAGGCCTTTTATCATATTCAAATGATGTAAGTCACGACATATGTAAATTTTAAATACAGTGGTCATAAAAATCGTGTTTTAATTGCCAGGACCTGCAAATTTAAACTGATAAAAGATAAACCTTCTATGTAAATGTAAATAAAGCCAAATAAGCCAAATCTCATAATGCCATTCTGTTGGAACCATCTTATCATCCATCGGGATGGTACAATTACATAGGAATAGTCATTAATGTTAATTGCGTGACACATTTCAATCAGTAAAGCGCGCTCCAGAATCATCATTTACAAACTAATTACCTTAGAATCCACAGATAATGACAGAAAACGAACACGATGCGTTATGTAACGTGTACTTTTCAGCACAGACGATCACGTTGCTTTGGTATTATAGATACTAATTTCAGTTAGCAGTTTTTCCTCACGTTTCTATGCTGTTATATGTTTGCTGAGTGCAATAATGTGGAGTTTCCTGGTTTAGATGTACATGAAATGTATAGTGACGCAGCGAACGGTGTAGAGCAAGTAATTTACAAGGAAATTTTGTGATACTTGATGAAAAAGAGAGACTTAAAATTTCAAAATATTGAATTCACAAAGTATTAAATAGAACTGCTAAATTTAATCCGTCTGTCATAATTATCGCAACTATATATATTACATATATTACGACTTAAAAAAATAACTAAATCTAAAATTATTTGGCATGTGATAATTTTATAGAATTTTAAATTAACACTGTGCTGGCAGAAGAATTTGGATGATAGGTCTAAGAAGCCGTTTTAATACCAAGTAAATGACCGAAGTCATCCTTTGATTTCTTATTACTTCTGAACTCTTATCTAGATTCTCGTGGTTCACTTAGTAATCCAAAAGTTGACGATTTTCCGTTAATATTTCAAAACGAAATGATATAACATAATGTTCGAACACAAAGTACAGTAGTCTCAACAATCAGTCAATATGCTTTAATAAGCCATCGAAATAGACTGTATTGGCCTCGTTAAAATGGTCTCGTATCATAACATAACTAATCAAATAATAAAAATGCAACATTCATTATGTTCGATAAAATTTGTCACTAAACGATTTGATATAGTTTATTAGCATAAAATTAATTATTCTTTCATGGAAGTTTTAATTGATCAGGTACTAACTGTATCACTAAAACAGACAATCTGAGATGGAAATTTTCTAAACTTGTAAACATAGAAAGAGATAGTTAAACGTGTGCTAACCTTAGTTCTAAGAGCATGAAAATGTCTCATTATCTGATGGAACATTCTGTTACTGTTTCGCATTAGTGTCCAATTGATCGGGGATATCCAGATGTAAGCATTTGACATTTTATCTGTATTATTCTAATATCATGAAATTCTCACAAGGGAATCTTTCTCCTATAGTATTGTATGAAGAGGAACGTTACATGTATAACATGAACAGACAACAGTGTAGGAGAATGTTTCTCGAGGGAGAAGTTCAATAAAAATCATGAATCTTCATGTGTTGTATACTAAATTCATGTACAAACGTACTTCATGTGGTATCACGTATCCAAGAGCTTGGCCAAGTCCTTTAATTTCTCTTTTCGCTATATAGATGACGTCCTCTCCTTAGATAATTCTAAGTTTGGAGACTTTCTTGATTGCATCTCTTCAAATGAACTGGAAATTAGGGATACCAAAGATACGTATATTTGAAGGTCTGCTTAATACCTTGACCTTCATCTTGAGATTGACAATGAGGGACGGTCAAAACTTTACGACAAAAGAGATAACTCTCCGATTGTAAACCTTTCATTTGCAGAATATTCCAGCAGCCCCTGCGTACGGAGTATATGTTCCTCAGTTAATACGATACTCTCGAGCGTGCGTCCCCTATCCAGGATTTTTGGATAGAGGGTTACTGCTGACTTTTAGTAAGCTATCAAACACGTGTTTTTTCGGAAAGGTTGAAGTCTTCACGTTCTACGTTTTAGTGGTTGACTGTTTGAATGATGTTTAACGCCACTTTCAGCAGTATTTCAGCTATATCGTGGCGATCAGTTTTAGCGGGGGAGGCAGCGGGGCTGTATAATAATTATACAGGTAAACCAACTACCTTAACCGCTCGGCCACCCAAGCCCCTCGTAATGTTCACGGTCGCAATCACGCACTTGTTGATTGTTATGGAATGTATATCTCACAGACGATTAACGATCTGTTTACTGTGTCATAGTGCAATCCCCGTCCTTCTTGTTCATGACAGCCTACAGGATTTTCGCCGTGAGTAACAAGACGGGCATAACACATATGGAGCAAAAACTTATCCAGATCACCCGAGTTCACCCCTGTTTGGTTGGATTCGAGCTACTCATTTCCTGTTTTTAGTTTCTGTTTTTGTTGAGTTCATTGTTTTGTTTATTCAGGGTCTTGTCTTTCCTTAGGATTGCAAACTTGGATTACGGTTTGGTATCTTCTATATTTCATTTGTTAACGACATCCAACGACTTTTGTGAAATTTTTATATATCGAGTACATTTCATTAGATTACATGGAAATTTGTTATATAAATTTCACTCTTATTCAAAGGAATTTTCTATATAAATTTTACTCGATTTCACAGGAATATGTCTGAGAAGGATGACAAAAATATACTTTAATTTTTCTCTTGACTGGACAAAAATATTCCTTTACCAGCTAGGTAACTCCTGTTGAGGTAGATAAGACAGTTACCTCATCTGAAATTGCTTTTTTCAAGCAATAACTTTATTGTATTATAAACGCCCAGTCGATTCCGTTCGGAACTTAATTCTAGCATTCTATTACGTAATTATTATTATATTGTCAATGTTAACAATGGTAGGTGGCCAGTAATTTCTTCGGCAGAAATCTATCCACAATGGCTTTTCATCAAGCTAAATTAGACCACTTCTACGGTAAAAAGACTGATCATGACAAAATACGGAAAGCTCTAGATAGCGATACAACATCTGATTGTTTTTCCTCAACAAAACATCAAACGTCCCAACAAGCACAGGACGAACAACTGACTCCTCGATCATATGATCCCGTTAGATTTTCGCAAGTCAGTGCTCGTAGTCAAATGACAGCAAGTCCATGATGCATAATTTATGACAGTCAAATTGTGTCTTTAAGCCAGCCGGTCACATAAGCGAGAATATTACAACAGCGCCTTGTCAATCTGGAAGTCTTCACAATAAATGTTGAAACGAGGACATAAAAATCTGCAGATCTATGACAGAAACTTCAACGATATAAATTGTCCTTTGTTCTGTTTTCCTCTTACTAATTTTTTTAATCACCATTTCCGTTCAATTTTCAAAAATTCCACCGGAGGATGGGAGGGTCTTCGCCCCTCTGGACCAGCCATCTCTATTGGGCCTCATATCGGCGGCCCTTAACCCCCTTCCTCATCTGATTTCAGAAATTAGTTAGGCCATGGGTAGCAACGAAGATAGCGAATCATGCTATGGAATCACCAACTAGTAACCCGTGTTAGAAGCCAAACCAGACACCCATGAACAAAAAAAATCATGACAGTGCAATGGCATTTTTGAAACTGGCAGAAGCAAATGGTTACAGGGACAGCAGATACCGAATTTTAAGGCTAATAAGATCTTAGGTTCCCTCATAATTTTAATTGTCACGCTGTCATTAACCATTCGTGACTTGTTGCAATAAAATCAAGCCATGTCCGACTTTTCAGAAAACCTGTGGCTGTCCATTATTTGATTACAACACGAGATCAATGACAGAAATAAAAGTGTACCAACAAATGTAAAATGGCTGTCTTAATCGTAGTATGTATAGTGGTATTTTAATATGGATTACGTGGAAAAAGAGTTTGTAAGTTTATCTGAAGATGTTTAATAGGCACTAATTTTAATGATGAACCATGACACATATACAAGGCATGGATAACATAAAGCACAAAGTAATCTCCGATTTTTTACAACAAATATTTCGTTTCTATTGTTCGTTTGTTCGTTGTAAATAAAATAAAAGATACCAAACCGTAATCCAAGCTCGAACACCATAAGGCAACAGATAAGAACGTAAATATACACAAAAAAGTTCAACACAACAATCACCAATCAAGCAACACAATACAGAAACTAAAAATAGGAAATGAGTAACACGAACCCCACCAAAGACCGGAGATGAACTCAGGTGAAACGGAAGGGTAAGCAGTTCCTGCTCCATATGTGGCACCCTTCGTGTTACTCGCGGCGATACTCCTGTAAGCAGTCAAGAACGAGAAAGGACGGGATTGCATTATGACACAGGAAACAGACCGTTAATCACCTGTGAGATATACAACCAATAACGTGATTGCGACCGTAAAACTTAAGAAGTGAAGACCACAGCCTTTCAGAAAGAAACCCTCGATTCAGAAACTTACTCGTCAGCAGTATTCTTTTACCTGAAAATCTGGATAGGAAACGCACGCTCAAGAGTATTATATTAACTGAGGTGCTGCTGGAATATTATTGCTACAAATGAAAGGAAAGTTTACAATCGGAAAGTCATCTCTTTTGTAGTGTACTTTTTACCTCATCCGTCCCTCATTGTTTAATAACCATTTCATACTGCTAAAAATTAATATGCGTGTATATTGTTCTTGGCTTTATAAGATAATAAAATACCTGTCCAGGATGCGACAAATTTTATCCAAAAGGTCACAGTTACGTTTGGCAGATGTTTCGGATGCATTCTGCACGATATCCAAAGTTGCTTTCGAAGTTATACGAAAAAGAAAGCACCCAGAAAAATGTTAATGCGAATACTTTTATAGGATACACATATCTTGGGGTTGAGGATGAGAAAATGCGTGTACCAAGTCAGGAGTATGACAGCTGTCTGCCAGTCGTTCTGTAGATTTCTTCTTGTCAGTCTTATCAATTTTACTCTTTCGGACATTTCCTTCGATGTTCAGTATTTTGTTATTACTTGTATTCAAACGTTATATCGTCATGCGAACCATTTCAAAGAAACATTGCCGATTTCTTCTAATAAACATTTGAATTGTGTAAGGAAGCCATACAAGAAACGAGAAATCATTATCAGACTATCTTTAGTCGAAAAATTTGGTAGAAGTAAGTATCAGCACTCCATGCTTGCCAACCAAGTTGTTGCCATTCTTTTTTAGCAGTACGGCTCCATGTATTCCGTGGTCTTTCGCTCTTTCTCTTTCCTTTATGGATTCATGTTAGTGCCACTAGTGATGTTGTTATGAGCTTCTCTTCGACAAACATGGCCTATCCACCTCCAGCGGCGTGTTTCGATAGTTACAGGTATTGGGATGCACTGTGTTTCTTCACAAGATCTTGGTTCGATATTTTTCCAAGCCAATATATCTTCATAATTCTCACATATTTACGATGGAATGTGTCAAGCTTTTCATCATCATTCTCTGTTCTCTACATTTCTGCAGAGTACAATAAAACCACTATTACATTACAGTTGAAGATCCTCCGCTCGGTCTTTGTGGTGTATTTAGCAGATGTCCAAACTTGACTCAGTGAGGAGAAAGCATTCACTGCTAGAACAAGCCGTCCCATTATGTTTGTTTCTGTATCTCTTGTTTTATCGATTATGGCTCCTAGATAGAAAAAGGATTCACAATAGTGCTACATCAGACATTTATTGTTTTCTAGCGGTATATTTTACACTCATGGTTTTAAGTAAATTTCGACAAAAAAAAGAGAATTGTAATAGTTTGTGATTATCTATAATATATGTTAAGTATTCGAAGTACAAAGTCTACTGACAGACATACGGGTTCTGATTATGTTTCCAAAAAGTTGCATGTTGATGACATCATATAAGTGCATCCGGATTTACACTATACGGTTTTTATTGACAGTTTGTATTTCGTTGTCTGTAATTAACATAAAAAATTGTACATTGCATTTAATCTCACAGTATTCGGTTAAAGTTGTCCTTTTATGTACCCTACTGAAAATAGATATGTGAAACATGATGTGATTAGTATGGGAACATGTATACAGTTTGAGGTGAACTAATTTTCTTTTCCAGATTTGGAAATGATTACAATGTTCAAAAATATTGTTTGTGGGATGCAATTGAGATTAAAGTTTCTTGGATTTTTAAGCAGAAAAGCATGTAAACTTCCGTTTACTGTAGACTTTGCCACGGTAAACATAAAGAATGTCATGTCCGTATCCCTGGGTTATTTGTTTAAAGGGAAAGTAAAAGTACTTCAGCTGTGTAGGTCTACTGACTGCCGGTTTTTTAAAAGAAAGAACTGAAAATGTGAAAAATGTTAGTATTATCAGCAATGGGAAAAATACAACCGTTTTCTCTGTTTATAGAATTACGATATTCATATGTCGAGTGATTTCCCTTCCAATTTGATTCCTTATCAGTTATCCAAGAAATGATGAAATAAATATGCTAGCCATGCATGCACACTAGAATACCCTGCTGCTTTAAAATGGACATGACCTTACTGACCAGGAAGAACAAGCATCGTCAGTCTTTGATAGTCCTTGAATAAAGGACAGGAGAGAGATATGCTTTTACAAATAAACTGACATTCGTTCTTCTGCATAAAATGATGGAGACGGATTTCGTAACAACATGATTGATTTTGATAACCGACTTATTTATTAGACACCATACTGATACCGATATCTAGGTTTTTCTTTCTAGTGTACGTAATCTTAATATGGTAATGCTGAAAAATGTATATTAATATATATGAATGTAGTTCATCATCGGTTCCATTAAAATGATGTTATTCTATAGGAAGTAACTTGTGATCCGTCGGCGTTATACAATACAAAGGTTAATGGTACGACAAATAACAACAGCAAGCCCACAACAAAATTGGCTCAAAATCATCACATACAGACTATCTACTTCAGAATCCACAGCCATGACACTAATGTCATAAGTGTACTTTTCAGCATATACATGGTATAGAGACACTGCATTTGGTGGTATAGTTACTAATTTCACTTAATTGGCAGTTTTCACTTTCAAATGTTTTCTGGGTTTGATAATTAGATGTTCTGTGAACAAACAGCAGAGCAAGTAATCTGCAACACACAAATGTTAAATATTTGATAAAAGGCAGAAACTGAATTTAAGTCTGACATTTTGTAATAGTTGTTTTAGATTAACAAAGTATTATATAAACTTAATAAATTTTAAGATATTGGCACCCTAGATAAATGTGGTTGCGAATGAAGCAAAAACGGAACCTCTCCAAAAATATTTGCCATATGATAAGACTATCTAGAGGTTCAAACCAACATTGTGATGGCACGTGTAAATAAATTTCGAAGATAACAATCTCAAAATCCACTAAATACTAACCAGAGTTTTTGCTCGGTTCGTTGAGATTTTTGGACTTTTATCTAGAGTCTTTCTACTCATTGGTCCCACAGACTTATTGTTACAACAAAGGGCTCCAATGTAACAAAGATATTACACATTGCGCACAAATAGTTGTAAACGACGGGTATTAAGTCAATTTATATCCTTTTATATTTTTTAATTTGATTTTCGAACAGAAAGTACCATTTTCCCGGCAATCAGTCAATATGGTTTATAAGTCATTGAGAAGTGAGAATTGGCTACATTAACATGAACTCATTTCGGTCTCTGACCGTATCATAAAAGAACTAATCAAATAATAGGAATACGATATCCATATAGTATATGAAATTAACAGTTGAGTGAAATTTTAGCCAGTGAATAAATCCATGCAGTTAATTGACCATAATTAACCAGGGATATTCTAATCGATCCGGTAATAATTATGCCACAAAAAAAGGCTGGGAGTGAAATTTCTAAGATAATTTTAAGATCAAAAATGGAAAGCGATATATTCCGTTCTGATTTCGCTTTGGTACTAATCTTTTCATCGGAGTTTACCTAGTTTCCGTTCCCATTCGTTCACGAATACATGATCCTAGTGGAATAAAACTGTATGGGAACAATTAGAATTAAAGGTTAATGAGACATTAGTCGTATCTTTAATGCAACCTTCATTATTTGACTTTTACCTTTATTTGTTATCTTTGTACAATCTAAGAAAATTTCTTTCCATCATATCGCATAGTATGTTTCGACCGAAATCAGTTGTAAGTGGAAATAGCCTATCTTGGAAAAGGGACGATTTTTACTGTTGTACTTGCAATTACGGCTTATTTTAATTATTTGGTGATTGTGAATTTAGTGGAAACGTAGAATATTTAGATGCGTTTACTGCCTTAAAGTAAAAGGGGAAAGCAAGCACTGGACAGTTCATCCAAATGTAGTTTACCAACATGAGCAATGCTGCAATGTCGAATTTTGTTCGATGTTGTCATATTAAAGCGTGGTTGTCGACATGTGTCAACTGAGAGCATTCACAAAAATATCCAACATACCCAGATATGAGCGCCTATGTCGCCTTTGTGGAACTGTAGTTGCAATATTGTTACATTTACATAATATTGAATATGAAGAAATACTTTTTATATAAGTGTAATTCATCCCACATATACATAATAAGTGAAATCAGAATATTTGAATATGTGATTCGATAAGGGTTGTCAACACAATTATTATATTGTTACGTAAGATAGCTGTTGGTAAAAAAGCGACAGAAACAATGCGAAAAAAGGAAGACATTTACATCAGTTCTTTTTTGTTTTGTCCTGGTTTCTCGTTGTTTGTTTCCGCGCTTTTGCTTGTCTCTGGATTCACGAGTTTTGGATTAGTGCTTGAACTTGTAGCTTCAGTATTTTGTTGCCGATATTACATCTATGCTGAAATATCAATACGAAAAAAAAATGTCGCAGTAAATGTTTATTGTTTTCCAGTGATATATGTATGTTACACTCATGTTTTTTTAAGTAAAGTGTCCAGGATGGAAAACAAAAACTAAACTAAAAGAATTGTAATCATTTGTGATCCATCATCAAATATGTAAAGTAAAATACACCGTATTCCTATTTAATATATTTGTACTATTGTATGTTTTCCATCTCAACTTATTTAAGTTGTTTATATATTGTTTTTACTTTTTTCCTTATACCTTTGATACTTAGTTTTAGAGAAATAAACTACCACTACTACTAACATACAAACCGTTTCAGATTTTGTCGCACAACTATTACATGTTAATAATGACATCATATTCATGCATTCAGATTTACACTGTATGGAGGCTTTTGCTGATAAAATGATTCCTATTTTTCACAATAAATTATTGTATTATGTATGATATAACAATATTATATTTTTTATCGTTACGATATTAATACGAGTGATCTCCCTTCCAATGTTATACATAGTTTATCAGTTGTTCATGAAACTATAAGACTATAAACTTTATTTTTGATTGATTGAATGGGGTTTAACGCTATATCGTGACGGTCAGTTTTAGTGGCGGAGGAAGCCGGAATGTCCGGAGTGAAACGCCGACCTTGGGCAGGTAACTGACGAACCTTATCACGTACGGTTGCAAGTTGAGTGCACCCTCTTTGTTGTTTACAAAGCAGGGCGCAAACTCACAACGCAGAGGTGATAGGCTATAGTGATTAAGCAGGTAAACCGACGACCTTAACCATTCGGCCAGGCCGCTTTATTTTTGACGATGGTTGTGTGTAAGATGGCTTTACAGACAGACAAGAACATATCTATCTTCTTTGGAGTCGCGTCTTTTTCAATAAAATAATAAATGAGCGTTCTTATATTGAACAATGTAGAAAAGTAGCTGCCTTAAAATGGTGACTTATTTTAACATACAGAGTCTTTCTTGTCATTCCGTGCTATACTCTGAGTAAGGGACGGGAGAGAGGGATGCTTTAACGATTATGAAATTCGTTCTTCTGCCCAAAATGATGGCGGTGCATTTCGTATTTAAAAGATAACTGATTTGTTATACATGTTATACCCGTCTGATACGGATACCTGCTTCTGCATGTAATCCGAGTACGATAAATATAGTTCAAGTCCACACCAGTTTCATAATAAGTATGCACAGTTCAAATGATACATTTTATGTTATTATACAATTTATAATTGTTGAAATGAAACGGAATAACAGCATAATTTAACAATAAAAACCAAACAAAAAGTAGCATCATTACAACCCCGGCCAAAACATATTAACAAATAGAAAGGACAAATACATATACAAAGAAACCAACAGGTAGTCGTAAGTATAGAAGCACATCATGCGATGTGTAGGACGACTTTTCATTGTCATTTTTGCAATCCATATTAATTTTAAACACGTTAAATATAAGAATATGGAATTAGCCTGATCAGATGATGTTATTCTATGGAAACTATCCTATGATCCATATAATACAATACATGTGGATGGTCATTAAGGTTAATGGCGCGACGAATACCAATCAATAAGCCCACAACAAAATTTTATCAAAATCATCACATACATACTAATTACTTCAGAATCCACAGATAATGACAGCAATGACGTCACGTGTACTTTTCAGAACAGACAATCACACTGCTCTGGGCAGTATAGCTACTAGTTTCATTTCGCACTTTTCAACTGTCATATGTTTTGTGACGTTAATAAACTTAAGACCCATAATTATGAAACAAACGTGATAGCAAGTGATTCGCGCCCCAAAAACTGATAATCGATCAAAAAGAGGAACGAAATTTTAGCGAGTCTGAAATTGCGAAGTATAAAGATACAAAAAGAATTACCAAGAGTCTATATGTTACATGTGGTTGCGAATGAATCAAATCGTCTATAAAAGGATTTTGCACATGGTTAGACTATCTGGAAGTTCAAACCAACATTGTGATGGCACGTGTAAATAAATTTCGAAGATAAGTCTGAACATCCATTTAAACTCCAAAGTAACCGAAGTTTTCGCTCTGTTCGATGTTATTTCCGGACTCTCATCTAGATCACTTGGTGATCCAACAGTCCTATTGCTAAAATGCATTCGAATGCATCAGAGATACTATACATAGTAACATAGTTGTAAACGACGGGTATCATAAGTCAATTATTGTCCTTTTATATTTCAAATGTGATTTACAAACAAAATACCATTTCCCCTTCAATCAGTGAATATGTTTTATAAGTTAGCGAAAATAGAGAATTGGCTACATTAGAATTATCTCGTTTCGATCTCTGACCGTATCGTAATAGAACTAATCAATTTTACAAATGAGTGAAATATTAGCCAGTAAATTATTCCATGTAGTTAATGAACACAATAATTAACTAGGGATCTTTTAATCGATCTGACAATATTTATATCACAAACACAGACAATTTACATGGATTTTTCTTCTGTTACTTTTGCATCAAGCAATGTAATTTTAATCAAGTAGATAAACATTCCTATATGTGATAAAGCAGTATACGTCCGTCATGTAATACAATACCCTCTGGTGCTAATCTTCTACGAACAATATCATCGTAAACTGTGCTTAACTGCTTGGCACTTACAACGAGCAATTCGATGTGGGTGTAGTTTGATTTCTTGCATTGTTCAGTAATGCGTTATACCGAACGTACTTGCAACATATTCTACTGTGCTTCCTATTACTCTTTGGGGGACATCCTTGTTTGCTGTTATATAAAAAAATAACACATACAAAATACAACCAAATAAAACAAAGAAGCTTAAAAAATCAAATCAAAATCAAAATCAAAAAGGTAATTAAGACATTTAATACAATGTAAATAAAATAAAAACAAATAATAAAATGCATTTTGTTGGCACAATGGGAAACTGAACAACGTTTTCTCAACGGAATTGAAACTCATTGCAGTGGAAGTTTTGACAGGTCTTTAAACCAGGCGTAATCCACCATTTCCAGTCGTTCCGGTGTTGATATATATGGCTTATCCCTAGTATTTGCCTAATTTTCGTTCCTCTGTGTGTGTGTGTGTGTGTGTGTGTGTGAGCAAAGCTCTCGGGATGATATTGGAGTCTCGGGTTGATACAGGTGTGATATTGAAAAAGCCATATAATATTCTC
>JAOXYH010557209.1:0-13660 GCA_028566455.1 Botula fusca | reverse complement strand
TTCAATGAAATTGGAAATTTGACCCAATTTCTGTCAGAAATTTTTTAATGTGACCCAAAATCTGCGCATCACAGCGACAACACAACCCGAAATCTGTACAAAAATGCAAAATATTGACTCGAAATCTGCGCTGACTCCTCAAAAATAGGACCCGAATTTGCGGCACGTCCTGTCAGCGATATAATATGACTTGTACATATAACCTCTAAAAGTTGCAGAAGTAATTGTTTTTGTTATGAATAAATGTATTTTGTAAACTTTGTCTTGTTCTGTTGATATATGTAAATTAGGATATTTTGTAATTGAAAGACTAGGAGTCATTACAATAAGTATCACTCCAATCTCCACAATTCCAAAAGCCCCTGAAAAAGATAACAGATATGAGCGCAACTTGAAAATGGCTGCTATTATTCTGAATTCTTATAGGAATTTTCAAGAACCATATCAACTGACGTGATAAAAAGATGTTTACTTTCTGCGAATTTACGAAAATATTTCTGTTTACTTTACTATCATAAGAGAAACAGGCCTTTTCAAGAATTCAATGGATCGAATTGCAGGAAGGTTCATGTTCAGGAAGGTTCAGGGCTTTATTGCGAGGATGCTGAGCTTGCTCAACGTAATACACCAGGGCGGAGTAGAATTGGTTAACTGATAATTAAAATTCGTTATTCAGCATAAAAAGTTTACAACTGATATATATTAAAACTGCAGTCCCGAATTAATCAAATGGTTTGCATTTATTTTCACGCCCAATTCTGCATATTTTTAAACTACTTTGCTGATAGTTTATCCCTGTTCTATTTTTTTTTCGTGTCGAATAAAACATGTTGAAAAAGAATACTCATTAAAGACACTTACCATGAGAAAATACACCAATTTACACATAACAAGCCCCATAAACCACGTTTCTGTGACATCAACCAACAAGGTCGGCGGTAGACATATTATTAAGATCCCCAAATCAGCTACGGACAGATTCACAATAAACATATTGGTTACTGTCCGCATTTGTCTGTTTCTCCAAACAGCAAAACATACCAGAAAATTACCAGTTACTCCGATGACAAATGTTACGATGTATAAAGATATAACAATCCATTCATACCATTCTGGTATGATGTAATCCTTTAGAAAGATTCGAACTTCATTCACACTTTTACATTCTCCATCATCAAAAATATCAAAACAGATTGTTTCATTATCACTTCTTTTTGTCACACCCAAAAAGTTGCTGTCAACTGTTGAATTGAACTCCGACATTCTTGAAAAAGAACAGAAGTATAAACTTTCTCGATATTTCTAGTTCGGATTCAAATGTTTTTGATGCCTTCTCCCACTTGTGCAATCACAGGAAATAAATGTTAACTGCAAAGTCCATATAGTGACGGTTTATTGCCTTGCGTATTGTCACTGCAAGGCTTAAACGACGAATCAGCCTACAGAATTATAACCAATAATATGATCGGTTGCGGAAGTTAAATAGAACAAAGTTTCCTTTGAATGCAGTAGGTTACAAGTTTTTAATTGTCACATTCAAGTTGAACCCAAGACAGATCTATAAAAGCAAATGACTACTAGAGATTCACAAACTTCTAGAATTGCCTACACAATAAACCTTCCTGATACGATTTCCTATTCATGGAACTGTTATCCAGACTAAATGCTATAATTAACTATCAAACAATAGCTATGATAAATTATGAGAGTACGACAGTTTGATTCTAATATATTTCGTAGAATTAAATTATCATCTTTTTTTACAAATATATAGAATTTCTCCGAGTTCATTTGAATCTGTAATAATTGTGGAGATTTTTTTCTTGATGTTGCTGCACGTTAACTATGGATTTAAATTTTGCCTTCGTCTTTGTAGATAATAATTGATTTGGCGGTGTTGAAGAGATTTAGTTTTTGATCTTTCAGACAAGTATATTATTAACTCCAACAGCTAGTTTCTTTTTCATTACAGAAGAAAACCTTTTCACATTTTTGAAACAGAAAACATATGCCTTTTAATACAGCACTAAAACTTGAGAATATTGAAAAGTAGTGGTAATTATAAAATGTCAAACAATGAAAAATGTCATATTTTCTACTTTCTGAAAAAGTTCCATTACTAAAACCTCGGAATATGAATATTTGTTTCACAATTTCGATACGTGATGTAATATACGTGTATCATATCAAGACACCTGGTCAAGCAATGAAGGAGAAAAATGATTTTTGACCGATGGCAACGGTGTAAGTTACCTCAGTAAATACATGTACATTATCAAAACAGCATGACCAATATAGTTGGTATTTAAATCTGACAAGCAGAAGAGACAGTATAGATATGATTCTACTTGACTCAGAGCAAACTGCCGGTCAGCCTGGTTTTATCCATAAATGTAGGTACTTCGCTCCGGCGTGCTGCAATTAAGTGTAACTCTGTTATATAAATAAGTTCATTGATGATTTTGACTTTTAGCAATCCAGTATAATGCAAGTATGAATCAAACTTCATTTTGACTACGTTGATAGTGCGTCCGGACTCGCAGAAAACCTGTCTCGCTACAATGTACATTAAACTGGTTATTCTATTCGAGAAACCGAGTGTGCACAAATCTCTCTAAATCCATACTTGTATAAATTCTGTTTGATTAATCTTTCCGAGGAATCCCAGGATATGGAAACAGGACATAATATCCTCGGCTTGGAAGATGCAACCTCCCTTAATGTTTCGAGTGAGACGATAAACTACGTCATGTTATAGATATGAGTAGGCCTTTAAGCGGCTAAAAGTCGGTATTCCAGTATCATGTGGCAGTCACTGATTCCTTTTTTCAGTGTCCTTCCCCTCTTGTACGCTCTCTAGCCATTTCCTGAATGCATAGGTCCTTCCTTCCTTTCTTTGTCTTCTCTTATTACCTTGGACGTGTGGTCATTTAAACCTGATACAGATCACAAATGTTTGTCAATTTTATATATTTGCCACATACATAAATATTGGTAACTTAGTATTTACAGTCGGGGTTCATCAATGTGTTTTCTACCGGTAAGGATTCTTTGTAAGCAGCACAAGATTCGGAATGTATTAATTATTTCATGGCAGGTATTGAGTTTCGAGGTCCATTTGAGTTTAGATCATGTAAGTTGCATGGAATAATAGTAATGCTCTGGCTTTTTTCTGGAGGTGGTTCCTTATTTGCATCTTTGTTACGTGTTGGGATTCTTTAGTTGGGGATGAAATGGATGTTTATAGACTAGGTAGAGGTGCAATGGCCAGTGTTATGGGTGGCATTCCATTGCTGGAATTACACAATGACAATGTTAATTTGTTCCTACCACGATAAAGTTAAAGTATAGCTGATGTTGCCTGAAACATGTGTCAATCAATCAATTTGACTATGCTCTTAGGGATCTGCGTTTTCTCATCAGATCTCATTCTGAGCATAAATTAATCGATCTGACTCTTAACAAACCAGTTAAGCTACAATGACGGTAAATTTTGTTTGGACTAACAATAGACCTAGCCTAGCAGAATGGTGTTCTCTCGTTTCTGACTTTAGATAATATTTTGCAAGTCCTCGAGTTTTCATAAGAAGTGTCCTAGATTTTTTGGTTCAGTAATCCATATATTTCTTTTCATTTTCTCAAAACTCGAACTCCCCCAATGCTCATTCAGTAAAATATTTCAAAAAATGTTTATTCACTCCAAACTTTTTACACATTTTAAAGTATTATTTTCCAATGTCTTGTGAATAATAATAAAGAGATAACCCCTCCTCCCGAAATGTTTATTTTTCAGTTGAACGAACATGTTCGCACCATTTTTGTAGTAATATATATTATTTTCTGAAAAATTGAAAATCTGGAGAAATTTTGTTGGATACACAGCAGCAGACACCTTTTACTGTGATAGTATTCTGTTTTTGCACCTAGCGGTTTAAACCAGTCCTCCATTATGGACATAGGGTGGCGTTATTCTTTACTAAACAACAAACTATTTAACTTGATATAAATATGTATAGCTCCTTCAATTTGATTCCCAGCGACTGCTTAAGTATTATTTCCTGTGGGAACCAAACCTTTACTTTCTGCCATCAAAGTACACCGAGTTTAATCTTAAAGCATTAAAAGATTTACATCTGGAAATATCGTGAAAGGACAGCATTCACTAAGACATCTGTTGAATTCTTTTCCAATAATCGAAGGATGAATTGCCAGGTTTCTAAGATATATTGACCTCAAGAGCATTCAGAAACTATTCATTGCATTCTTTTAACATACATATTAAAGATTTTAAGATTTATGCAAATTGTCTCTATTGATTATTACATCATGTTGTCTCTTTAAAGAGGAAATAATTACAACTGAATCTCACGCAGTACCATTTCATAAAATTCATATCTCTTTTACGATGCGTTCATTTACTCAACATGAGTTTCCATTTACAAAACTCTTAAGAAACGGTTAAAGTGTGAATTTACATGTTGACGAAATCATATTATCGAAAATAATCTAAGCAGGTGCGAGAAATATCGGCAATTATATATCGACGTAACAAATTAAATGGGAAAATCAATAAGACCAGAATTCAGAAACAAGTATAAAATGTGGAAACAATGAACATGTTGGGATATTAGCAACACCAGAAACAAACCTTTGTGCAGGTATCATGTTGGGGCGAAAAACAAAAATTTCTATAAAATAGTTTCAATCAAGATATTGTTGTAATTGTTGTAATTGTTGTATGGAGTAGATGTCAGCATTAGAAGGATACACAAGAACCGAAAATCTAATGGCAAAGACAAAACTAAGAAAACAAACATCACATGCTCTGCAATAAATTGTCGGCTGTGAAATGTAAACCCCATACGTTTTCACAGATGGGTTGTTAAAACAGACGAATGGAAAATTTACTACTTGAAATAAGGTCATGACCGCAACTGGGGTCTGAAACTAAATGAGGCAGGAGTTTGGTGCAGCCAATTGACGCCCCAAGATATTGGGGACACGGGTGCCGAAGGTCTCTCCTCTTCCCCTGATGAAATTGTAATATTCTTGCTGTCACACAAGTTATGCATTATGGACTTGCTGTCATTTGACTACAAGCACAGACTTGCGTGGTGAATGATCCTTTTGTTTTCACGTTTGTGATACCTTTAGGGTCGGAGTATTCGCTTGAAATACTTTTATCATTTTTTTCTTTAACTAACTGCTGCTGTGCGCTTTTCCATATAAATTAAATAATATCTAACAAACTTTGAATCCTATATTCCAAATGAAATTTTGCAATACTGTGCCATTTATGAAACAGTTCTGATTATTGACGATCTGAGCCAATATGCCGAAAACCAAGACGAATAAAACTTTGAAGGAATTTTATACTATTCAGATGGTTATATTTTAACTATTTTTGGAGATAAGGGACTTGCTTCAATGGGCTCCTGCATTGATGAAGACTCAAGGTATTATTTTGCATTGGGTTTGTTGTTGCCTTCATTGAATTTCTCCTTATTCATTTCAAAATATGATTTGAACTAAATGCCAAGCTCAGTTTACCTAAATAATGCATTTCTGGTGATTTGCAGTCGACAACTCTATGCACTTTAATTAAAGACATAAAACTTTAATTGTCTTCAGCATGCTCAAAGGCCAGGTGGATTTTTCTGTTTTTCATCGAGTACTAACACTCGGTCAACCTTCTAACAACGTCATTTCTGTGCACATGAAGCACCACAAAGTCGGCCTTGGGTTATGGGTGCGCGGCATCATGTCTTTAAACGACGGAGAGCAGAAAAAAGATATCACACAGGGTTAAAGTAAGAAGTTGTTTCAGTATGGCATGAATATTTGGATAGAGTTCATTAACAGTTTG
The DNA here is from genome assembly GCA_028566455.1 of Botula fusca. Taxonomy (NCBI): domain Eukaryota; kingdom Metazoa; phylum Mollusca; class Bivalvia; order Mytilida; family Modiolidae; genus Botula; species Botula fusca. The sequence continues at coordinate 7,794 of JAOXYH010557209.1, read as the reverse complement.
AAGTATAGCACCTTAAGTGTCTTTATGTCCATTAGCTCACAACCACGGCATTTAATTCTCCACCTCTCTACGTCTTCTGTCTTCTGTGGTAGGTCCGATAAATACATGATTTCGATGTCAGTAATTATATTATGCGTAAGTTTTTTGATGAAGCATGGTACAATATAATATCCGCCTTTAATTCCTCGGAAAATCGAGAATTCAAATGTGTGATGATATGATCAATGTACGATAGGAAATAATTCATACAATAGAATCCTTTGGTGCTTTCAACGGGACCGTTTGGTCTATTTCTCTGTCTCTGTGCGCTCCATGGCTTCGTTGGCGGCACTCCATTTTCGTTCCGGATAGATACACTTCGCTCATAAAGTTCATGGAATTTTGTATCAGCATCATTGCGAATTCCTTGAATATCTCTTGTTTCTTGATGGGCCTTCACTAAGTCACATGATTCAGACTGTAGAAGGATCGACAGGAGTCTTATGTATCCAAGATTGTACTGGAGAATCACAGTCATGCCAATGAATTGAAATTTCATTCTGTTAGCGTGAGATAAGGAAGGATCTGCTGCATCTTGTTCAGTCGATTTTGCCAACACGTTTTCATAAAGGACGAGTAATGGATAAGCAAGCACGACAGTGTACAAATTCTGGCAGTCCGTCTGGTTTCTGCTAGTTTGTCAGCATAATTTGTCTCTGCGATCTTCGCTTTCGTAAAGAATGTCTAGCTCTTCGTCATTTTGCTTGACCTCATTTTCAATATGGCTTTACGTTTACTAACACCAGAAACCAAAGAAACTTTGCATAATTTGTCTCTGCGATCTTCGCTTTCGTAAAGAATGTCTAGCTCTTCGTCATTTTGCTCGATCTCATTTTTCAATATGGCTTTACGTTTACTAACACCAGAAACTAAAGAAACTTAATTATCATTTCCCAGTATTTTTGTTATCTTTTCCCCAGTATTTTTAAGCATTTGTAGCTTCAGATTACTTCATTGCATGAATTCACAATAACAAAATTCAGGAGATGTAATGTACGAAATACTGTAAAAGTATTTATATTTGCTGATTCCAGTTTTCGCGGAAATGGAATTTTGTACACGTCTGCTGATATAATTCTTCAAGGTTATAAAGAAATAACTAGTTGACTCTTAGTAAAAAAGAGTAATTCGCTGGTATTAATTTTTGCGGGGAAAATCGCTAAAGCGAAAATAGCGGAAATTAGAATACCGCAAAAGTTTATACTTTTACAGCACTTTGCCTCTGGGTATGCATCTTGTACCGGGTACTCGTTTTTGAACGCCAGATACATGTCAAGACATGGTCGAACACCCATTATTACATTGTTCCGTCATTTTTGCAAGATCAAAGCCCGCGCTCCACCAAGATAGCAAAGATTGTGTTACCAATTGTTTCTGCATCAGTCTGTTTTAAGTCTATTAACCCAAAGAAGCGTTCATGTACCTTGACCTGCACTCCATCATATTTGACGCATCGAACGCAAATCGACAACTGACCTATATCTTCTACGTCTGTCCTTTCGTCATCCATTACGGTAAAGGATTATTCTGATTTGTTATATCTGGGACCAAATAGCATCCCGAATTTCCAATTCACAAAGCTGGATAATCTCATTCTGAAATTTTTGGTGATAAGTTCTTGTGTTGGGCCGTAGAGTGATGGTTACTCAAAACTTCATCAAACTGAGCTTTCCAGTCTGTGAAATATTGCAAATTTCAATCTTCTTGTCATCTTCTCTTATTACCCCTAAATGCAATATTTCATTGGCCAAGCCTTATAACAACAATTATAATTGAAATCAGTCTCGCCCTATTTCTTTGTACCTTCTCATTGTAAGTTTGTCTAATTTTTTTTCTGTAACAGGGACACTTTTGTCTTCGATAGTCATTTGAAAAAGCCCACTCGTCCCTTGTGAAATTTTTATGGTTATCCTGAATATCTTACTTTTCACCAGCTGCATTTATCCAATCCATGAAGCCTGTCTCCACTAATTCAGGAATTATTTCGATTTTCCTGTGGTCGGCAATGCAATGCAGGTTGCACAAAACGCACTACCTGCAAACGGGGAATATCGTTTTTTCTAACCATGGTTGTATATCCTGCACTTAACTACGGGGAACTTAAATTTACTACCGGGTTCCCATTTTCCTGTCAAGAGTTCGCGGTGCTCATTGTCTGTTAAAGTTCTATTTAAAAATCTAACCGGATCGCATAATCGAGAAGTCAGTTGTTCGTCCTAGGCTTCTCAGGACGTTTGATTTTATGTTTAGAAAAGAACATCAAATGCTGTACCAGTAATGGAGCTTCCTGTATTTTGTCAGTCTTTTCACTGAAGAAGTGGTCTAATACGAAAAGTCACTAGTGACAGATTTATGCCAAAGAAATCACTGACCACTGACCATCGTTGACATTAAAATTATTATTATAATTACGTAATCGTGGAATCGGATGCTATTGATGATAGAATACCTCCAGACGAAATGGACTGGATGTTCATAGCGCTATAAAATTATCGAATCCTGAATCGTTCAGTCACAAGACGTCATCTGTGTTGCGGAAAGTGAAATTAAAGTACTTGGCCAAATGCCTTTACTTCCTCTTTAAAATCAGCCTCATAGGAGTACAAAAACATGTCAGCGAGTAGTTATTCCCTATTGCAATACTGATCGTCTGTTAAAAACACATCCACTCCACTGGACAAATATATTAACGATCAAAAACCCGAGCATTTACCACATCCCCTTCGGTGTAATTTAAAGCTGAGTTGGTTTCCCTCTTCACAAAATATAAATCTGTATCTGTGTTCTGCGTTCTCCCTCGCGAAACAACGATGTATTATATCTCTGAGCCTAGTCCTCAGCTGTTCATGTGGACTGGTAATGTATAAAGAACCTAGAGAGATTTTCGAAGAGATCACTAGAGTTGTTCAAAACCAACATGGAATTAACACCACCTCTTTAATAAAATACAGAACTTAGAGGTTAAAATATTTACTTGAAGGGATTTATAAGAAGTTAAGCTGAGCTTCAGGCATACTATGAACAAACTACTCCAGGGTGGTGTGAATGAAGTTAATAACCAAAATACCGAACTCCAAGGCAAGTCAAAAGAAATACTAGTAGTCAAAATTGAAAAGTCTGTACAACAGGCAAAATCAATGAAAACACCGGAAAAGTGGAAATTAGCGAAATGATCCTGACCTGGTACAGGCATTTACGATGGAAATGGTGGGTTAAACCAGGTTTTATAGCGCGCCTAACCTCTCGCTTCCGTTACGCTTCAATGGTTTCCCGTTTATTGCAATCTAAACACGTAGCGCAAATTCGCTACCGGACAAAGTCGGTGAAATCAGTAGTACAGAACATAATATATATAATATTTCTCAATATAGTCTTGACGTCTGTAGAAATTTTTCAAGCAAGGCATAAGACGTATTTTCTTATAACCTTGATTCAGAAGCCTGCCTCTAAGACAATGGTGGCGTAGCAAGAAGTCATAATAGTGACCATGCCATTGGCTCTAGCATATCGTACTAATTGAGAAATATCAGCATCATATGCCGGAGAAGCTGGTATATTGCTGCACATAAAAAGGAAATTGATAAATTTGAAGTCAAAATCGTCTCGTTTTTCATATATATTCGTACTGTGGTGACTACTGTCGTTCCACTTCGAGCTAAATGTCGAAAAACGATGCGGAGGAAGCTGTGTCGGTCGTCTCTTCTTATTTCTAATTCTGGTGGATCTATAAACGGAATTTATTTTCCAAATTTGGGATTGTTTATGGAAAAGACATCCTAAAAATAACCTAAAGATCTTTTGGAACGCTTTGAGACTACATCTCTGTCCTTCTGGAAAAGCATCAAGACTTTTTAGCTCTACACTTTACATCACTATTTCTCATTCGTAGGAGGAATCGGTTCATCTTTGTTTTATCAAAGAATTGATAGATCGTTTTAGGAAGACATCAAAGCTGTTTCACACTACTACGATTTTAACAAAAAGTATTCTAAAAGAGAAATTGTAAGTAAGTTCCCGATGGTATCACCAGCTCGGTAGCTAATACTTCGGTACTGGCCCAAAATGATACTTTTTAATTTTGTTAAAATTCTCCAAAATGTAGTAAAACTATACGAAGTTATCATCTTCATGAAAAGCTCTGTCCGTAGATGGTTTGGCTTCCTATTTCGGTCATTATGGCATGTTTTCGTTTTTACAAATTTAATTTTTTATAACAGTCGTGGTCTTCAAAAGTTTTGGTCCCTAGGCATCGCTGACAAGACGAGTAATTATTTTACGAAATGTGCACATCCGATGCATCAAAATCGTATGAAATGTATCCCACTTTGTTTTACTACCACTGAGTCGATGCCACTGCTGGTGGACTGTTAGTCTTCGAGGGTATCACCAGCTCTGTAGCTAGTTCTTCGGTACTGGGACGAAACGATACTTTTAAATTTAATGTGTTTAAATTCCCCAAAATTTAGTAAAACTACGGAGATATCTCCCTCGTGCAAATATCTGTCCATATATGGTTTTGGTTTCCTATTTCGGTCATTATGGCATGTTTTCGCTTTTACATATTTTTGGTAACAGTCATGGTCTTCCAAAGTTTTGGTCCCTAGCATCACCGACGAGTAATTAATTTACGAAATGTGCACAACCTTTGCATAAAAATCGGAGTGAAATATATCACACTTTGGTTTTCAAAACGTTGCGTTTTTTGAATGGCAACATATTTGTTTCGGGTCGTGTTTTTCAACGGACTGTCGGGATTCCAATAACACCAATTGTGCTCACCTGTTCGCCGACTTATTCTTTTTTTGTATGAAGCAGATTTTATATCGGAGCTTCTACAGAAAAGGATTAAAGCTACGCCTAATCCTTCTATTAACTTTTCATTATACACTAGCTGAATATCGAAACTAAGGAATATCTTCCTCGTGCATAACTTGGTTCTAAATCGATTTGTGCCTACAAATTTTTTTTCATTTTCGCATTGTTTTTTGTTCTTCAACGGTTTCGGTTATGGTTTTGGCTTCCCAAAGTTTTGACCTTGAGCATCCCTGAAGAGACAGTATGTGTCGAAATGTGCATCCGATATATCAAAATTGACATCATATTATTTCATTTTTACCACTCAGTCGATGCCTCTGCTAATTGACTGTTAATCCACGAGGATAACATCAGTTCAGTTGCTGGTGTAAAATCTCTATATTCTCAAAATTCACTGTAATAAAATGTAGGGCCCATTTTGAAAGCAAGAAGCATCTCCCATAAAAAATACTGTAGAATAATCGGAAGTTTTGTTGGATAAATACAAAACAATGAAACTTCAATTCCTATTCAACCTTTATGACAAAATAATCTAGAAAATTGCATACCGGTACGTACAATATGGCCAACTGCTTCTCTGTAGCAAAATATATGACGTTAAAATTATAACTCATATGCAAATAATCAGCGATCGTAGCATTATTCACTTCACTGGGATAACTCATATGTATATAATCAGCGATCGTAGCATTATTCACTTCACTGGCTTTTCGGAAATAACGTCATTAAATAACTTTTTAGATTTCAATTGAAATGACAAACCACATGACACTCGTTGTTACTAGTATTCCATTCGTTTAAATGGTGTTTTGTTTGAGAGAAAACAAGAAACGCGATATATATCTATTCTAAATGGAAATAAGTACTGATCAACTGAGTTGAACTGACGTAGCTCTTCTATCTCATTGAGTAAATTGGTCTTATCGCTTGTTTCAGACCTGTATATTTGTAAACAGGACTGTTCTTTTTGCAAGTCAACTTCCTGCTTGATTCACTGCTACAAGGATTGAGGTATTTCAGCATGTTATTATTGTTTTGCCTCAGCTTGGAGTTAATAACTATCGCTGGAGGGAAAATATCATTATCATCTATTTTGTAGAAGGAGAATCTAAATAATATCTAAGATTACTTAAAAATGAGACCCGCAGCCTTAAATAGTATATTGGCTTTTTTCGACTTCAAAAATATTGTAGTACACAGAAAATATCTTTTCTTATTTAGTTTGAAATTGTTTAGCACATTTAAAAAAAAGATAGTTTACAGTGTAACGTTAGATAACTGTACTGGGTTTCAAATAATTCATTTTTATCTTGTTGAAACAATAAAAAATTGATTTGGTACAAACGCAACATGAAATACTTTATGAAATTAATTGCTTTTTTTCTATTTATTACAGTTGTTATTTCTAAATCCGTCTGAACTTAATTGTTGTCAGGGGAATGAATTCGTTGTAAGGAAAACAAAGTTTATTTTCTTTGTTTATTGGGAACCAGTGTTGCTTCCTGAAATAGGAATACAAATAGCTTAGTATTGTGGTTGTTTTAGACAACTACAAGATACATTTTAAACAGAAACCAAAAAATCAGTAATGAATAACGCCAGAATCAACATCGTTTACAGTACTTTAGAATATATTGAAATCACATTGATCCACGGGGCCAAGGGGGCGGGCTGTCAACGTGTATGTGTTTTTTTTCCACCAATATCAATTTTACCTCATCTAGCCTGATATGTTACTTTGTCCAGTGGTTTGGTCTTGTACAACTTCTAGCATTGCACTCTTGGTTCATCAGGTTTCTGTACTAAATTACCAGATGGCTAGGGGTATAGCATACTAATGTCTAGACATACAAGATTGAAGATTCAATCTTTCTGTCATGCTACCTGAGCTTACTTTCAGTTTACTGCCATCGAACACCCTAAATTTTATTTATATGTATTGGTCGCCATGGAGGTTTGAAGCATCACAGATTGACTTTTATCGTATGTTTTATACCTGTCTTTACCATCTCAGGAAAGGGGGAGTGGAGTTCCAGAAAACTAGTTTCAGGCCGCCGAATTTTATGCGTCTGTCTGAAGTCAGAAAAGTATGGTCAATATTATAACCTTTTTAGTTTCCTAACCTGTTTATACTCTGACATGATATTGTACCGCTAGACTTAACTACTCAAGAATTACTCTAGGGACATTCAGAGCTTCCGAAATAGTGTTGCTTTCCATGATTAAAGACTATATCGAAAGTTCTGGATGTTTTGTTGTAGACCTGTACCTGTGATTTTTTGCTTTATTGTGACACCACACCATATCCATTTTTTTCCTTCAGATTTTTAAATCCTTTATTTATATTTATATATATATTTATTTTTTAATTTTGACGGTTTGTAAAATTAATAAAGAGATATCTATATACATAAATACATACCTTCAGTCTTTATTATACACTTAACGTAGATCACTAATATTTACAGCAAATTGATTTTTCTTAAACTTGGCAAAATGATAGTTTGTCTTGCAAAAATTCATATTTTAATTTAAAAAAAATATAGGTCACCATGTTCGTTTTCAAGAAATAAAGTATGTTTTTCCATTGATTTGTATAGAATTTACATAGAGTCTATAAGGGAAAATCCTTTTTTCACGTATAAAAGTAAATGTTTGTAAACATGATTGAAGATTGAAGAGATATCCATTATGGCATGGTATTGGTTGCAAAAATTTAATATTTTTCATTTGAATGCAATATTTTTTATTCAATTGGTATTTTTTTTTCATTTGAATGCAATAGATTTTATGTAAGTGGTATATTTTTTCATTTATATGCAATATTTTTCATTCAATTGGTATGTTTTCCATTTAAATGCATTTTTTTTATTCAACTTGTATATTTTTTTTATTCGAATGTTATATTTTTTATTCAGTTGGTATAATTTGTCATTCAAA
>JAOXYH010556101.1:0-13662 GCA_028566455.1 Botula fusca | reverse complement strand
TATGTTGTTTATTTGTTTATTTCCCGCTTCAGCTTGTTGCCACGATATTATGTTGTTTATTTGTTTATTTCCCGCTTCAGCTTGTTGCCACGATATTATGTTGTTTATTTGTTTATTTCCCGCTTAAGCTTGTTGCTACGATGTTATGTTGTCGATAAGTGGACATCTGTATTAGAATCTGAATCAGCCTTTTTCCTCTGGCTTTATACCAACGAATATCAGCCTTTTTTTCTTCTTGCTTTATATTAACGACTATTTGAGAACTATGCCTACAGCATTGTCGTTTGATGTCACCATGACGACAATAAACTTCATCATCCTTCATCACCTAAATTATATTTAATGTTTTTGATTTTCAGTTCTGTTTTCTTTTTTGTTTTTGTCCTGGTTTGTTGTTGTATGTTACCGGGCTTTTGCCTTTCCTCTGGATTCACGCATTTAGAATTACCCCTTCAACCTGTTGCTTCGGTATTCTGTTGCCGATATTATAGAGGTTATTACAACTAACGCTAAATAACCAGGGGTGGACATTGTCCTGTACACCTGATTTACTATCTGGTCATGAATTACGGGCGGAGGGAATCAGGTATTGTGACATAGCATATTAAACCGGCGGTGTGAATCAGATCTTGATTTTAAAAAATCAGAATAATTACTTCAGTTCATGAAATCTCGGTCCACAGTTGGAGAACAGATTTCTCGTCTCTTCCTCAGTCATCACATTGCCTCGTTAAACTAAGAACCAAAATCAAGGAACTAATCTTTAAATGTTTTTAAGAGAAACAGCCTAATTGTATAAATATGTAGAATAGGCAGGGCAAGTTGAATATAAACGATATCAAACCTATATCAAAGCCCATATATATCAAATGGTAACCATGAACACATAAAACAATGACCATGATGAAAATAACCAAACTACACGACATAGTCAACTTAATTCAAGAACTGAGTACGACGAAAACAACCAAAATCCGGAAGTGAACTCAGTTGAAATTTTTTTTCTTTAAAAACCATACCTATTTAAAACACTTTGATTCAATAGATCAAATTGTAATTATACTGCAATTTCTGATTGAAAGCATTTTTACATGTTTTGCAAAAGATAATTTGCTATATTGATGAAGTTTTGTCTTTAAAAAAAGTTTACTACATGTATTTACGTCTAATATTTACAGGTGAATCTGAAATTGCAGACGGAAAATATTGCTGCCCACTTGAACTGGAAATACGAAGGGAGGCATTTGGAACTTAACGATAAGCGTGATGCTTTCAACAAACTCCTTAGTGACAATTTTGCGGTATGCCCTTACGTAGTGGATATTCAGAGATTATCCCGCTTACTATATATATGGATGTCCTTGACGCAGCGTGACTGCTTACAGCCACTTGACTAGGACTTCCGAAACACAAAAGTATCACAACTTCAAAAATTAATGGTCTCATCAACGGTTGCCCTACTTTTATGCAGTAATATACCGAGACAGGCTCCGGATTGATATGTCTAATCACTAAACTTTTCCCAATTTAGCTTATGGTATTAATAATCAAGTGACAAAAAATACATATAAATGTTAACTTACCAATGTCATTCAGATTTCGAATGCAGGTAAATCCTGATGAAAAAGTCCAGCAGAAAATAAGTGAAACAAAAAACTTCATTTTGATACAAAGTATGTTACAATGCAAAATCTGTTAAAAAGGAAGTCGGAAATGTGATGTTTAGTAAAGTCCGGAAAATAATTTGAACATGTTCCAAATGGTGTAATGCGTTTTTAAAGAGATATAAAGATAAAAGAACACACTGAATCGTAATCAAAGCTCGTATATCCTAAGGCAACAGACAAGACTGTGAATGGACAAAGCAACACAAAACAACACAGAAATTTAAAAAAGGAAATGAGCAATATGAACCCTACCAAAAACAAGGGCTGAACTCAGGTGCTCCAGAAGGGTAAGCAGTTCCTTACAAACGGAAGTTAGGGAAACCCGTTCTTAGAACGTTCTTTTTGTATGATACCCTTTAGATAGTCCAACAGCAGCGGCACTGACTCAGTAATAGTTATAACAAAGTAATAGCACAGTAAGTACATTCCATTAATTTATTTTTTTGTCAGCGATGTTAGGGGCCAAAACTTTGGAAACTGTAACCAAAAATATAGAACAAGAACTTTCTTCCTGTTTTTAATTTAATTTTATTTTTTTCTTTTTATTTTTTAAATTTTTTATCTGTTTAGTTTTTTCTTTTCGTTTTGTTTTGGTTTTTTAATTTTTTGTTTTTTTTGTTTGTTTCGTTATTTCGGTCATTTTGGCATGTTCTCGCTTTTACACATTTTTGATAACAGTCATGGGTCTTCCAAAGTTTTGGTCCCTAGCATCACTGACGAGTAATTAATTTACGAAATGTGCACATCTGATGCCTCAAAATCGGTATGAATTGTATCACACTTTGTTTTTAAACGTGAAATTGGAATATCAGCTTCCTTTATTGTATCTAGTTTAATTTCTTCTCTATAAATAACCTCAAATAATGGCCCATTAGCCTTTTCAAGCTTCCAGCGAGGTGTCGTTGTTGAGGAGAAGAAAGTAAATTCTGAATTACTAGTATAGTGGGATAATGATCATCCTGAACATGCCAAGAAAAGTCTTAAAGTAAAAAAGGATCACAGATACTTAAATCAATAGAAGAATATGTACCATTAACTGGATGAAGGTAGGTATGGGATCCATCATTAAAATTACAAAGACCTTTCTTGATTAGAAAATCTACCCTTTTTCCCTCTATCATTTAGATACCGGTAGGAACTTCCCCATAGAGGATTGTTGGCATTAAAATCCCTAACAACATATATGGAGTGGGAAGCTTTTTCAGTGCTGTGTTATCTATGAAGGTGTTTGATGATATATAGAGAGGGTATAATGTGATAGCTTCATGAAGTGAAATGCGGATAGCGACTGCCTTCAGGCTGGTGTCAAGGTCAACATGACTGAAGAATGTTGTCCTTTGCAAGTATTGTCGCACCACCAGCAGCTCGTTCATCCCCTTTCGGGAACGAACGTTACATGGAATATCCCTTTAACGCAACTGTATTTTCTTTAAGATGTGTCTCTTGTAGACAAACGGCAATTTGAAGAAAAGGTGGTATAAGAAGAGAGAGTTTTCTTCCAACTCTCGGCAATTACACTATATTAAAGTACTCATGGTTTAGGGGGTGCAAATTACGGTGAATTTGGAAAGCGGCTATTGATTCGGTTGCCTTGTCCCTAGGAGATCTATTTTGACTTCTGCTTTGCTTGGGAGAAAATGGTGGGTCACCTGATGTGTCCATCGCATCTTCAAAATTAGTTTCATCGGCAAGACTACAAAATAGATTGTGCATATATATGGCGTTTCGTTTGCGTTTTTTCCTGTGGCTAGAGAGAGCAATAGGTTTGAATTGAAATTTGTTGCTGCAGTCTGATATTCTTCTTAGGGAGACGGCTTTTGAGAGTTTTCATCACTAAAATATGTCAATGATATACTACCTCCAGGTTTGGTAATTGAAACGGTTGGTTCTAAGCCAGTATCAATTTCATAACTTGAAGTACCAGTTTGAGAAGACTGTGTAGAAACAGACGTTTTAGCGGTTTGAAGGGATTACAGTTCTGTTTTCAGGTGGAAGATCTTGTAGAAGGTAGGTCGGAGTCACTTGACCAAGTGTAGATTGTTTGAACAGCGGTGGATGTAGTTGGACAAGGTCGTTTGGCAACATTTGCAAAGGAGTATGGGTTGGCTGCATTGGATTATTCGAGACAGAGAAGAATTGTTTTGCTTCATAGAAAATGATATTTCTTTCAGATTTTTTTTCTTTTATGAAACGAGAACAGTCTTTTGACATATGAGGACCTGTCCAGTTAGAACATTCAACTGTGTTGGTGTTGGTGTTGGCAGTTCCGACCATCATGTCCTTCTTCAGCACATCAGAAACATTTCTGCCGACCTTGACAGGAGTTTGTGCCATGAACAAACTTTTGACATTTAAAACACATGCATGTGAGATTTCACATATAGATGTCAACTTTTATTATATAAAGATGAATGGCTTTGGCACAACTGGTGAGTTAAATTTCAAAAGGTAGGCATTGAGATTGATTGTCTGATTGTCTTTCTTCATGGTGAATCTTTTGGCGTCTGATAATCCTTGAATATCAAGTTCTTTCGAAATTTCTTCTACAGTCAACTGTGACCGATTTTGATCTCTGTCTGGAATAATTCATCGGCTATAGTCCAGGTTCGACGTGGGGTTACTTTGAGGATGCTTATCAAGCCTTGTAAATTTTCTGCCTGTTGTTCCAACAGCCACGGAGTGCCAACACGGGCATTGCCGAAATTCTCTGGGTCTCCAATAGAAGACGGACATCAGTGATACATGGAAGATATACTAAAATTCAAGTCACCTAATGGACAGTTTCTTTGTTAATACTAATAACGTATCCGACACGTCGCTCACAAGATGACCACAAACAAGCAAGGCATCCACAAAGTACAGTCAAATTCGATTGATCCATAAACCAGCACTTTCTCTATCAAAATAGACCAGCCGTGACCAGCCGTTTGATCAACAGAGTCCGTCCGACTATCCGTCTAGTTGAAATCAGGGTCAAAATGGTGTGTTCCAACCACCCAGATCCCGTCATCGCGTTCGCGGTTCGCGACACACGACAACGCATAACCCTCCTTTTATGCACATGAAGAAAAGAGGTCTTCGAGCTCATAATCCACCGTCTTCTCTGTCGATCTTGGAACATCCTCTTTCAAGCCCTCCAGCAGTCCAGACGGTCAAACCATCAGGCTGCAGCAGGTACGCACTAAGCACAGTTTGGCTATCATTAGTAATCATACTTGGACTAATTGAAGTCTGCAGAGTGAATGCCTCAAGATCATAATAATCGACTCCGACCCATTCGGTCAAAGAGGGCCTGTATTTAGCGTTCGGACACTACCGCGGACGGGTGAGTGTAAATATTCGTTGCACCGTAAGTTAAGTTCCAGAGGAACATATTTGCTGTGAAATAAGTTCCCCTGGAACATATTTCACATATTTCCTGTGAAATCGGTTAATGACGGAATCAATCTCATAGGTATATCTATGAAATTTGTTCCCTTTGAATTTATTTCACAGGAACTTATTTTGGATTACATAACCATACTCTGCTTTTCTAGAAAAACCCACCGAACTCATGATATTTCCGGTAGGTAACACCCGGAAACAGAAGAAGCCTATAATGAAGGAAGCAAGTCTGTTCTCGTGTCGGAGATGTTCACACCATAACAGTCTACATGATGGCGGCGGTAGAATTTTTGAAGCGATGACTTGAGTCTTGACGGAGCATTATTCTAATACCGTAGCCTCTCAGTCAAGAGTTTTGCACGATGTTAAAAATCTTGATAATGGCCGAATGCTCTGGAATAACGTATGAGGTGTACAATGTGACCTCCACACATTTGTGCAGATGGTATGTTGCTACAGATAAATGGAAAATTGACTCTTTGAAATCAGAAGTTTTACCGTTTGAAATATAATTTGGTCAACAGGATTCCTCTTCCGTCTTTTTCTAGGAATAGTTTAACTTTGCACCCGTAGGTCCATGATCGAAAGGCCTGTCCGCTCTATGTATGAAAAAAAAGGTTGGAATCTGTATTTAGAAGGTCAAGGTCACACACAATTTAATTTTACAACCATTAGGTCCATGATCACAAGTCGTAACTGCTCTATATCTATAACTTGGATTAAAACATGTAGTTGATATTTTTCATGGTTTTTACCATCACTGTAAACTGTTAAAATGGTGTTGGAATCTTCGCTTTTCAGGACCACGATCAATAACATAATTAAAGTTTGTAGACCCTAGGTGTGTCTCCATCACATAAATTGTCTGCTTTGTTCGTTGATCACCGCTTGGAGTTAATAAATAAAAAATATAGAAGATACCAAACCGTAATCAAAGCTCGTAAGTCCTAAGGCACCAGACTTTAAATAATGATTACTGTGTATACTCGTTAGGTTTAGCTTTGATAATATATGCGTAACAAGTCAATTCTAAGGAAGGCTCCATCCTAACGACGTTTTTCTGTACTAATGCCTCAAAGCATATGATTTGGATACCTCGTAATCCCTGCTGTAGCCTCCATTACTTTGTTTTTCTTTTTTTTTTTCTCATCCGCAACTCGCCCTATACATGATATCACCAAATATTCTCAACGATTTCCCGATGGACTTTTTCAAACTTATATCAGTAGTATCAAATGGTATCGTGCACATATTAATAATCCTGAATTACTCATTTCTACAGGATATTACAGTTTTGAGTTACCGCTCATTGCACCATTAAAGCAGTTGATCTTTACATAGTACGGCTATTTAGATATCGAAAATAAGGCATCTGAAAAATGTCTCAATTTGGCTGTTTCCCCACAACTTAACATTTAAGAGCAGGTGAAGCATCAATTTCGTGGTCGTAAAGACATTGTGTGTTTCAAAGATACTTAATTAATTTTAACGTTATTGCCATTTCTAAGTAAGAGGTCAATTGACAGGTTACAGTTGCTTAAATGCTTTAATTCCCTCCTAATGGTACTCCACGAATAACATAAATCCACAGAAGCAGATGTGGTTGGAAAACAAGACTTGTAGTTAATTCAACCAAATATATGATGGACATGTATGTAAAAATATGATGAAGTACGCACTTGAAAATTTTATCATTACAATCGGTCATGTTATTTCTTCAAACAACTTTAAAATATGAACTATTGTCTTAAAAATAAAAATTTTTTATTATACTTATTCATCAAAAAACGAAAAGGAGAAGGGAAAATTTACAAAATTTGCAGTTTTATTAGGCTATTTTATGTGGTATTGAATTCAGTACATTTTCCCCAGAAGCTCTAGAGTTAAAGATGCAAAATACCACATTCTCAGCATTTAAACATACCATTTTGCCTTGTCAAATAAAATATAGAAGATACCAAACTGTAATCAAAGATTGTATGTAATAAGCATCAGACAAGACCGTGAACATACACAACAACGAAAAACAAAGAAACTAAAAACAGAAAATGAGTAATACGAACTCCACCAAAAACCGGGGGTGAACCTAGGTGCTCCGGAAGGGTAAGAAATTCCTGCTCCACATGTAGAACCCGTCGTATAACTAACGGCGAAAATTCGGAAAAGCTTGTCATTTTTGTAGAACAATATTTTTCTATCTACCAAGTTCAGTCTTTTTTTGTAATTTCTTATCTAGAAACATACAGCGACGTTCAAGAATGTTTTGAGAAGATTTTGTGAAGTAGAGAAGGTGAAAGAAGTTAGTTTAAGGGGTGGTGCAATATTTATCAAGCAGGGGGGCTGGGGGCGGTGCAAATTCAAAAATTTGTTCAATAATTTATGAATGTCACATACTGATCTGCGATATAAAAAATCAATGTCCCCATGACTTGCATATATAAAAAAGTATGAGTCCAATCATTATTTGAACATAATTTGTGTTAACTACTTAAGTGATTTGGGATTGTGCAAAATATCTATTTTAGGGCCGGGCTGGTAAATAGCAAATAATTATTTAAAAAATAACGTTTTGCTCTGCTAAAAATGAAAGTAGCAATAGTTTAAAACATTACAACTATATCAGTAAGAGAGATATGTTCTAATTATAGGTACAAAGTATTAATGATGTCCAAGATATTATAAAAGAATTGCTTAACTTTTTAAACTTGACTGTGTGTATGTTATGTGCCATAATTTAATCTACAAAGTTAAGAGCCCAGATTTTGTATATATTTCATTGAAACGTAATGAAACTTGGTGTGAAGTAAGAGAAATATGTACTGAACATAGGTAAGTCGTTATAATGATATCAAAGATATTATGAAAGAATAAATTCACTTTTTAAAACTTGTCTGTTTGTATGTTGTCTGATAAACTGATAAGACATAATTAACCTACACAGTGAAGTGAACAGATTTTGAATAAAGTTCATTGAAATGTAATAAAACTTGACATGAAGTAAGACAAACATGTACTGAGTATAGGTACACAGTATTAATGATATCCAAGATATTACGAAGGAATAACTTAATTTTTTAAACTTGACTATGTGTATGCTGTCTGATAAACCGATAAAACATAATTTGATCTTCTTAGTTAAGAGAACAGATTATGTATATACTTGGTATGAGGTAAGAGAAATATGTACTGAATATAGGTAAATAGTATTAATGATATCTGAGATATTATGAAAGAATTACATTACTCTTTATACTTGAATGTGTGTATGTTGTCTGATATACCGATAAGACATAATTTAATAACAATGAATCGCCCATTATTTGTATATATTTCATTGAAATTTAATAAAACTTGGCATGAAGTAAGAGATATATGTCCTGAGTATAGGTGCAAAGTATTAATGATATCCAAAACATTACAAAAGAACTGCTTTACTTTTTAAACTTGACTCTGTGTATGTTTTCTTATACTGATAATACACAATTTGTTTTTTAAAAATATTTTTTACATTGAAGCCACTAGTCTATGGGCGCAACATTGTGACTTTAATAGTGCCTAATTAACAATGGTAAAAAAACTGTAGGGGATAAAAATTAGGGTAGGTCGGGAAATAGTAAACCCACACATTACTTTTTGGCCTGAATATACGGAGGAAAAAAACTTTAGGTTTATAATATAAAACAGATTAGTTGAGGTTTATAGTAGATGGTATGACATCTTTTCGAATCATGCTTTTATACAATACACCTATTTTATTGTGCTAGCTCACAATTGGAACATCCTTGGGTAGGCATCTCACCCTATTTGTACACATAAACTCTTGGAGCAACGCCAATAATTGCTCATACTAATATTCTGCTTTGGTGTTTTAGGAAAATACCAATTTCATAATACGTCTTTTGTTTGATTTGACCACAGACAATACACTGAAGGGAATACATTAACCATATAATTCCTGTTGAGGGATCATGCGGTATTCAAAAGGTAATGTATGTACTCTTTAGTAAGATCATATGATCTTATAAGCACAATGAAAACATTTGGGAAAGTATGTAATATTTTATAAATTTCAAATTCTAAAACTTGTTTTTGTATTCATCAACGATTGACAGAACAGATGAAATTTACATTTACACCTGAAACCATATATGGAACAATACGCATTAAAACTGCTAAATAAACTTTGATGTGCGTGGTCACTTTCAGTCACTGGACAGACTAAAAGGATTGAACAAAATCATCCTTCTTAGATGCCTCTTCTGCATACATATCAATTATTCTGTCAAAAGTAAGTTTGATGTCCTTGTGAATGTACATAAAAAATAATGCATTAAATCTGTCTTCAACCATTGTACTCCTGAAGGACGTTTTGACAAACGTAAGGGCGGAATTAACCCTTTCAGCCCCGGAAGCTGTTACAGATGTAAGAAGAAGTTAAGTTAGAATTTTTCTTATGTTAGGGAACATTATGCCACATGTTTTCCTGTTTCCTAGTAAGTTCTGAATTGTGTTGCTCTTTTCCACTGAACCCTGCAACATCTGTCGCGAGAGTTGAAGTTCTTATCGAAATGTTTCGGCTGCTGGAAGATGGTTTTGGGGAAAAGGCAAAGATTGCTTATTCGGACAGTCTGTAAGTGCCGAGAATACTAGTACCTGTATGTGAGGTGGTAGAAGGCTGATATCTTTATTTGCATGATTTGTCAGGTGACTGCAGCGCGTCGAATGGTTGCAGGAGGGAATCTAAACGGGAATGAAAATTGCCCCTTTGAAAAATAACAATGGAGTTTCTGCTGGAACACTGCTTCGTTGGGTTTGTCTCCCACATCTTTTCGGGAGATCCATAGTAGTCAGTCCTGCTAATTCACTCATGTGCTCCATTTTTTGGACAACAATATCAAATACACTGTCAGCGTGCCTTGTGTTTGAAAGTACTGTTCTAAAATTTTCGACCATTCTATATCCTTCTATGATGCAAAAAGTACTCTGAGAATGACGTTGTTAGCATGCTGGAATTTCTAATCTACAATATATTTGTTGAGTTTGGAGAACATGTTTTTCAACAGTCAATCGGGATTCCAATGGGGACGAAATGTGCGCCGCTTTTGGCCGATCTTTTCTTATATTCTTACTAAGGGAAGTTCATTCAAGGGCTACTACAGAGAAAAGAGAAGATGCTAGCCCAGTCCTTTAATTTCAGCTTCCGCTATATTGATGGTGCACTTTCTCTCAATAATCCTAACTTTAAGCATTACTTCAAAACTACCCACGTGAGCTTGAAATTAAACCACTGACACAATCACTTCTGCTTCATACCTAGACTTATACTTGTACATATAATTGTGAACTTTCCCTTTCTAAGTTGTAATATTCCTACGTCCCCGGCGTATGGTGACTATATTTCACAGTTGATACGACACTGTCGTGTCTATGATTTGTACAGTGACATTTAATCAGAGCCAAACTGCTGTCACAAAAACTACTTTAGTCAGGGTTATGTTCGGCCTGTGTTATTATTGTCACTCCAGAAATTCTATGGTCGCCATCATGATTTGGTAGATCGATATGATGTATCTATCTCACAATGCGACATGATATCTTCTGTTAGATTTCTCGTCATACCGGATTTGAAACCTCATCGGACTCTCGTGTCGTCTGTTTCTATTTAGTTTGTTTACTACATTTTTTTATTTTCAGTTCTTGTTTTTGTTTTTGTTCTGGTTTGTTGTTGTTTTTTTCGCGCTTTAGCCTTATCTCTGGATTCACGAGTTTTAGATTACCACTTAAACCTGTTGCTTCGGTATTCTGTTGCCGATATTCAATACAGCTATTTACTTAAGCCTTTGGTATATCCAAAGAAATATAGGACTGTTTGGAAAGATGCAATAAAAGTAGGATCTGTTATCCTTCTCATAAGGCCATACACTTCTTCGATTCATTTTGCGTCTTTACACTTATCGCATCCAAACAAGCCACAAATGCTTCAAACACAGAATCAAAATCAAGAGCGGTATGTTTCTCTGACCACCTTGTTTCACAGAATAGACTAAATTTAGATTTCGTGATCTTATTTTCAATTAGTGGATTTCTATTGATATCTTCTATTGCTTTTCCAATCTTCTGCTTCTTTTGGAGAGTATTTGAAGAAAATTCCTAATTGTTTTATACTGTCAAGCATGATATTCATTTCTTTTACCTCGCAACTTTCACAGAGGTCCAATGTTTAAATCGTGAATTGCCCATTAGTGATATGAACAGCTTCTGGAAATTGCTGGTATAAACGCCATCGTCGTCGCTGTGCACATGTTGGAATCAAATCCTACATCTTGGAAACACTTAATGATACGTTGGCATATTGCTGCCCCCGGTAATACATTCATTGGGAACAAACTCAATCAGTCTATCGACTGGTTTGTTTTCGCTTGTATACCTCAACACAATAAACATTTTTTCCTATTACTACTGTTACTGACTTCGTCACATTGAAGCCCAAAGTGGGCCGCTGTTGTATGTTTGTTACTTCTGCAACTATGCATTCTCGACAGAAATATTTAATGCAGTAGACCATTTTGAGCCGTTTTAGATGTATAAACGGCATTTCGCTTAAGGTTTTTATATGGTTTTCTAAAATGTTGTAAACAGCATCAACTCTCAGCTTTATCAAACCTTTGAAATTGTCTTTTCTGAAGCTGCGATCGTCATTGCTTTCAACTGGAAAACCATCATCTCTGTGACTTCTTTTTGCTATTCCTTGCCTACCGAAAAATTCAAAGCATTTCAGTATCGATGTAAGAATAGTTCTATTATGTTTAATAAGTACATCATGGTCATCGCGGATTGTCAAGTCAACACTAATGCTTGGATGGTTAAAGGTACTTTTGAAAGCATTTAATTTAGCCATAGAGTTGTTATGATGAACACAGGTTGCATGGTTTTTCATGTCTTGTAATATATCATTCCAATTTTGATATGGTTCCGTTATCAGCTTTTTCGACGGTGTGCAGTATCAGGAAACAACACACAGACAATACAAAAAGACCATCAGTTTCTTTCGAGTATGAAACAAAAACAAATTTTAAGAACAAATTGCGGCAACATGATCTGTTCATGGATCCATCCTTACAATTCATTTTTTTTTCACAATAAAAGTAGCATTATGCCTTGTATATTTACTGATATCTAATATTCCCGTGGTCGTTTGTTGCTGAAAATGATTAAAAATATCTCAGATTATTTGCAGTTAATAGAAGTCAAAGATTAATAATCTAATATCGAAAAACGAAAAACTGAACGACTACATATTTCGCAATTAGGAATATTTTCATTTTTTTTGTCTTTTTTCTTCGGTAAAAAGAAAACACTGTAGCCTGTATCAGAAATTGACAGTTTGAAACATGTATAATTTGCCATAAAGAATTGTCTTTATAAGAGTTATGCCAAGTATCTCTAGTCCTTGTCAATCAGTCATGATATAAGAGATTCCTGCTGGTGGCCAAATTGGTTCAACACAAATACATCTAGTGTACAAGAAACCATATCGTATTTGATTTTATTCAGCTGTTGTGAAGAAAATCGATGAATCGGCCAACCAAAAATGTGTAGATTGGCTGTTGTGGCAAAATTTGATATAGTTATGACTATTTTTGAATTACTAAACTAATATTTTGACGAACGGATGAGATAATAATGGAAAAATGCTAACATGGGATTTGGTAGAAATTACGAGAAAAATGCATTACTTCATCTAATTCCGGCATTGCGAAATCAGCGGTTTAGAGTGGAGTCTTACACAATTGCCACAGTGTAGTATCTTCTAATGTGGACTCCATTAATGAAGACTCATAAATAGCTCTTTGGTCATCAGAATAGGCATAAGATGTATCATTGTGTTTGCCTTGATTGCAGGTGTGTTTGATGGTGTTGCACTTGTTGTGAAGAAAAATAGGATATGGAGTGGTGTCAAAAATAAAGCAAAAAATCACAGGTACAATCATACAAGAACACCTAGAACTTGCGACATTATCATCAATGGTGGAAAGCCACACCATGTTGCCCCCAGGATAAAGTTTGAGTAGCAAGACTAGCGATACAATATCATGTCAGAATATAAACATGTAAATAAACTAAAAAGGAATAAAAACAAGGACATCATGACCATACTTTCCTGACTAGGGACTGGTGCAAGTCTTTAGTGATGGCATGGCATACATGTTCAAAAGAAAGGCAGGAATGCAAACTAACAGTACAGACCATAATACAGCAACAAATATCAAATTAACATGAAATCTTGTAGACTGTCATTTGCCAGTTGTGGCCCAATACCCCTACCCAGTCTAGGCTGCTACTCATTCCTATTTCTGAGGGTTGGCAGCCCTGCCTATAATTCAAACACCCCCTATAACAAGGTTCCTTGAGATTTCAATATAAGGAATTATAACTATATGTACGAAATTCAAAACATCTCCCCAATGGAAAAAATAGATGTTATGTTTGAGAAATAACATTAACAAGTAATGGCAGCAGTGCTGCAAATCCCCACTCTTCTGTGTAATTACCACCTCGTTTGCGTATTCCAAATAATGGTAGAGTAGTAAATAATATACCACCTCCCCCC